>CAUYUJ010018245.1:7500-65000 GCA_963575745.1 Prorocentrum cordatum | reverse complement strand
CGTCGCCCTGCACGGCAAGAGCGGCAGCCTGGCCGGCGAGCTCGCACACGGCACAGCGGAGGCCGCCCCGCGGACAGCGTTGCCGCGCGTGCGCGTGGAGAGCCAGCCGATATCGGCTCCACCCGAAGTTGCACCTGCGCTACAGCATCGACGATGCACGTCGGCCCCAAGTGCGAATGCCCCGACCATCCGAAGCTGGATTAGTCAGTCTTGCTGCCCCTGATGAAGATCACCACCTCGTCCGCGCCCTTGGAGGTGAGGCGGGCCTGGCCCTCGCGCGGGGTGGTGGTGCCCCTTCCAACGAGGGCCCTGCTCGTGGCTCAAGGCTTGCCCGGATCCCCTGGATACTCTGAGGCCCAGAGCACAAAGAAGA
Source organism: Prorocentrum cordatum (assembly GCA_963575745.1). Lineage (NCBI taxonomy): Eukaryota > Dinophyceae > Prorocentrales > Prorocentraceae > Prorocentrum > Prorocentrum cordatum. Next base: position 64,627 of record CAUYUJ010018245.1, on the reverse strand, counting down.
AGGCTACCGAGAGCCCAACGGGCTGCATCCCCCAGCGCCCCCGTCTGGAGACGCTTGTGGAGCCAGGTCAACATCTCGGGGGTGACCGTGCGCTGGCGATTCGGCTTAGCATTGAGGCGCTTGATCCCGCCCAGCGCGAGCCACGGGCGAGGGGCCAGCTCCAGGGGACCTGGGTGCTCCGCAGCGATGTGGTAGTGCCCGGTGGCCATCAGTTTGTTCTAGATCGTCCCTTCTGCCCGTCCCTGGCAGTGAGCGGGCTGCGCCGCGCAGTCCACGGACAAGCCCTCGTCCTCGAGGTAGGCCCCCTCCTCCGCGCCCGCGTGAACAAAGCCCATTGCTTCCGCCATGTAGCATAGGTGTTCCAGGCTCCCTGCGCCGGGTTGCCTGAGAGGCACTGGTCGCGGATCTCCTCCCTCCCTCCGTGGCACTTCCCCCCCCCGATCTGCGGTTGGGTGTTCGCGCGCGCGCTCAAGCGGGCGCCGGCCGCGGTGTAGGCCCCGTGCGTTTCGTCGGGTTCCCCCGGGCGACCTCCCCTGCTTCCTCGCCCTCCTCCTCCTCCTCCTCCTCCTACTCCTCCTCCTCCTCCTCCTCCTATTCCTCCTCCTTCTCCTTCTCCTCCTCCTCCTCCTCCTCCTCCTCCTCCTCCTCCTCCTCCTCCTGCCGGGCGATCCTGCGGGCCCCTGCCGCTCGGGGGGTGGCGACCAGCGCCGCCCCGACAGGGGGGTTCCAGGGCCCTCCGCCCTCGGGAGGCCCGCCCTGCTGGGCGCACCTCCTCCCCGGCGTGCGCGGGGGGGCCCTCCTCCTCGTCCTTCTCCTCCTCCTCCTCCTCCTCTTCCTCCTCCTCCTTCTCCTCTTCCCTCCTCCTCCTCCTCCTCCTCCTCCTCCTCCTCCTCCTCCTCCTCCTCCTCCTCCTCCTCCTCCTCCTCCTCCTCCTCCTCCTCCTCCTCCTCCTCCTCCTCCTCCTCCTCCTCCTCCTCCTCCTCCTCCTCCTCCTCCTCCTCCTCCTCCTCCTCCTCTCCTCCTCCTCCTCCTCCTCCCCCCTCCTCCCCCTCCTCCCCCTCCTCCCCCTCCTCTTCCTCCTCCTCCTCCTCCTCCTTGCCCCCCCTCACGGGCCTCCTGGAGCCGCGACTCGTCGTGGCCGCGGGGGTCCCGTGGGTTGAGTTTCCAGGCCTTGAGCCACGCGGCGTTGGTCCCACTCACGAAGTCCTCGTCCCGATCCTGGCAGACACCTGCTCGCGCCTCCAGGTTGCGCTCTGGCGCATCCCGAGTCGCCGTGGCTGCGGAGAGGAAGTGGTGTGCGGCGCGCGGTGGGAGGTAACGCGCAGCCGAGGAGGAGGGTCTCCGGCTCCGTGCCGAGCTCGAGTCCCGTCCTGCGCCCCTGCAAGCTTCCTCAGGTGGGCGGCGCCTGGCCATGCTGGACCCGCCCCGTAGGTCTTCGATGTGCATTCCCCCCATGCCTAATGACAGGGTGCGAGACGGGACGGGGGTGCCTGGCCTCCGTCCAGATCAGTGCCCCTGCCGCTGGGAGGCCAGCGGCTCCGAGGTCGGCATCGCCTGTTAGGCAGGCCATGTCCTCCCCACTCGGTCCGTCCCTCGTTCAGGTGCAGGTGCAACTCGGGGTCCACCATCGGTGGCGGCGGAGCTCCTTCCAGTGGCAAGGCCTGCTTCCGCTGCACTTGTGCCAAGCGACAGAGCACTTGGGAGGCCCACTGCTCTCCTCCTTTCCGAGCGAGGAGGAGGAGGCGCTGCGTGCTGGCAACCCTTTCCCCGTGATGATGCGCGTGGGCGTAACGCAGCACTGCCGTGGCTCCCGAGCCTATGCTATGAACATCGAAACCTCTTTCCTCTCTCCCGTTGTCATCCCGCCCGATGGAGGCAGTGGCTCACGTGCGCCTTGTGGAGAGCACCCCTCACTTCGCGTGCCGCTCCCTGGTGCCTGGCCTTGGACGTGGCGGGGGGGTGGGCGACGGTGAGCCTCGCCCCCACTTCCCCGGCGGCTTGCGCGCATGATGTCGTGCGGATTTCAAGATCAAGGTTTCCGAAAACATATTGCAAAACAATGGTTCCCCACATGGTTTTTGCACAGCAAAAATCTGCGCGAACGTTTTTGCGGATTCTTACCAAAATCATTGGCTTTCCAAGATTTTCCTCGACTGCGACCAAGCGGGCCTATCGCGCGCGCGTGTCAAAATCCTTCGAACGCCTTTGCGCGCTTGCCGGGGGGGAGGGTACGATCTCTGTCAAATAACACCACACGGGCCACTCGCCCACGTCGGCCGCGCGCGCATGTCGAAATCCTTCCAAAACCTTCATCAACGACACGTGGAAACCATCATCGACATCAGCGTGACGAGCCTCGGCGCCGTCACTGGCCTTGCCATCGTCATCGTCGTCATCGTCACTATTATCACTAGTTTCACGGTCGTTTCCGCCGTTTTCGACGTCACCATGATACTGCGCCTGCCCGAATCACCGACTCGCAACGAAGTGCCCGCGCGCCAGCGACGCGCGTGAGACGTGCTGGGAAGTCCCCAGCGGTCAGCGCCACCGCGGCAGCGTCGGTTGTGCCTGTGCGCGCGAGCATGCGCGCGCCGGCAGGGCAGCAGATGTGCGCCAGCCAGCGCCAAGCACTCATCGCAATCGCCGCCGCATGGGTTTTGCAAACCGAGTCGCGGGTGGGTGGGCGGCTGGGTTGGATGATTGCGTAAGCAATGGACTTCGCAACTCCAGATTCTTCAAAACACGCCACAAATATTTTCCTTTTATAAGAAATTCTTACGATCTCCCCCCCAGAATTAACGGTACCACTTTTCGTACTGCAATTTGCATATGTTTGTGCCCCATCGTCGATCATAATGATGAGTTCATACCATCCCAGGCGGGCCGGTATCGGTACCCACCCCATCCGCTGCAAGAACTTATATGCACGCGCGCTCGTTTTCCCAAAGTCGTAAGTTTTCAAAAATCGTTCGCCCCCCAAAAATGGACGGAGTGCATGCGTCGTCGCGCGCGTAAGCCGAAATCCTTCAAACATCTCAGATTTCGCCATGCTTGCAAAATCGAATGTCCCGAACAAATAAAAGACACGTGGTTTCGCAACGCACATGTTCAAAACGGCTTGCGATCGGGCTCCTGTGAGTTCTTAAGAAAACCATGGGCTTGTCAACATTCCTCACAACTTGCTACCAAGCAAACTTCTCGCGCGCGCATGTCGGAATCGCTCAAACGCCCTTGCGCGCGTGCTGTCGCAAAAGACTCGTTGCAAAAAACAGCGGGGCGAAGTGCACGCGCGCGCGTCGTCGCGCGCGCATGCGGAAATCCTTCAAAAATTTATGGTTTCGCGAAGTTTTCAAAATCGTGTGTCCCGAGAACATATAAACATATGGTTTTGCAACATCAATTTTCAAACATGTCTGCGCCAATGGTCCTGCGAATTCTTATGATAACGATCGGTTTCATATAATTCGGCCAAACGGGCCCCTCACGCCGCACGACGCAATCATTCGAACGCCCTTGCGCGCGTGCTGGCGGGGAGGGGCGCGATCCGTGTCAAATTACACAATGCGGGCCACTCGCGCGCGGCAGCCGCGCGCGCATGTCGAACTCCTTCCAAAACCTGTATGACCGACGCGAAGGCGCCGTCATCGTCGTCGGCGTGGTCAACATCGGCGCCGTCACTGGCCTTGCCGCCGTCGTTGTCATCATCGTCACATGCATCGCCACCATCATCATCGCGTCTACCGTTGTCGACGTTGCCATGGTACCTTGACCGCCGCCCAAATCGCCGACTCGCAGTGGATTGCTCGCAGGGAAGTGCCTGGCGGTCAATGCCACCGCGGCCGCGTCGGTAGCGCCGAACTATCTGTCCGCCGCGCGCGAGCATGCGCTGGCAAGCGCAATTGCACGCCATGCTGCGGGTTGGTGGGTGGGCTGATGGCGAGAGCAGTTGGTTGGACAGTTCACTTCGGACAGACATGACTTGCACCGCGTAGAATGCACGGCATATATCGCCCAACGTAGAATGCATAACGTGGGTCGCACCGCATATAATATATTGCACCACGAAGATCGCACAACACAGATTGCGTCACATGTAGCGTATCGCATATGCGACCCCTCTTAAGAATAATTATGATCCACCGCCCTCCGAGGCCAGGAATAACGATACGCCCTGGGGATGTGCAATTTACATCTGGTTCTGTCCCATCGTTCATTCTAAAAATGAGCTCATACCGTTCCAGCCAAATCGGGCTCGATCCCCCCCACAACCCTCTGGAAAAAACGATAGGTGCCCACGCTTGTTTATCAACAGTTCCACATGTTCAGAAATTCCGTGCAAACACAAATACATCATGGCGAACTATGCACGCGCGAGCCGTTGCGCGCGCATGCCGGGATCCATCGCACATGTTTGGGCTTCGCGAGAATTTCAAAATCGAGTGCGCCAAACACATATGACAGCACATGGCTTCGCAACGTGAGTTTTCAAAAAGGGTCTGTGCGTGCGCTTTTGCGACTTCAAGAAAAACATGTGGTTTCGCCAACTGCGACAAAAAGAGCCCCCGCATGTCGAAATCATTCGAACGCCCTTGCGCGCGTGCTGGGTGGGTGGGTGGGTGGGTGGGGGGGCGCGCGATCCGTGTCGCATGGCACCATGAGGGCCGCTCGCGCGCGTCGGCCGCGAGCGCATGTCGAAATCCTTCCGAAACTTCATCGCTGACGCGAAGGCGCCATCATCGTCGTCGGCGTGGTCAGCATCGGCACCGTCCTCGGACTTGTCGTCGGCGTCACCATCGGTGCACCCCTCATCGCGTCTACCGCTTTTCGACGTCGCCATGAGACGACGCCCGCCTCAGTCACCGACTCGCGCTGAAGTGCCCGCGCGTCAGCGCCGCCTGCGAGACGCGCTGGGAAATACCCAGCGGCCAGCGCCGCCGCGGCCGCGTCGGTCGCGCCAGTGCAGCTGGCCGCTCTGCGCGAGCCAGCGCGCCAGCCAGCGCCGAACAGTCATCGCAATTGTTACTGCATGGGTTTTGCAAACTAAGTTGCGGGTGGGTGCGCGGGACGATTGCGGGGGGAATGGGGTTGGCGCCTTGTTCGGCATGGTGATTCGCGCTACGTTGGGCGCGCCGCGTAGATTGCGCCTCGTAAATTGTATTACATAGGTTGCACCACATCTATTGCACCAGGTAGATCGCACAATCCATATTGAACGACGTACAGTGCATTGCCTCTATTGCGCAACGTAAGCCACGCATCCTGTATTGCGCAACGTGTGCTGCACAACATAGGTCGCCCCGCACATATCGCACCGCGCATATGGTGCGCAATGTATCGCACCAACAATGCATCATGCGTACGCATCCGTCTATATGCACTCATCAGTTTTGAAGAATATTGGCAACATTCCAGACAGGATGAAGTGCGCGCGCGCGTAGTCGCGCGCGCGCGTGCTGATGCCGTGCAAGAACTCAGATTCCCAAGGAGTTTCAAAACCGAATGTCCTGAACACCCGTGTCAACACACCGCGCACGGTTTTGCCGCATGGGTTTTCAAATCATGGTCTGCGCGCGCTCTGGCGAATTCTTCAGAAAACACACAAGTTTTGCACGACGTTCACCACGTGCGACCAAAACGGCCTCTCGCGCGCGCATGTCGAAATCATTCGAACACCCTTGCGCGTGTGCTGGGGGGGGGGGGGAGGGGGGTGGCGCGACTTCTGTCAAATCGCACCGTGCGGTTCACCTGCGCCCGTCGCCCACGCGCGCATGTCGAAATCCTTCCAGCGCCTTCGTCGCCGACGCGAGGACACCATCATCGTCATCGGCGTGATCAGCATCGGCGCCGCCATTGGCCGTGTCGGCGCCATCGCCATCGTTGCCGCCAACGTCGATGCAATTATCATCGTGTCCGCCGTTGTCGGCGTCGCCATGATACCGCGCCCGCCCCAGTCACCGCCCCCCGTGCCCGCGCGCCAGCGTGGCCTGCGAGACGCGCTGGGCAATCAGCGGTCAACGCCACCGAGACGCGTCGGTCGCACCAAGGTAGCTGGCCGCTCTTTGCGCGAGCCTGCGCGTGCTAGCGCGGCCGCAGTGACGCGCCAGCCTGCGCCAAGCATTCATCGCAATCGCCGCCGTATGAGTTTTGCCTGCCAAATTGCGCGTGGGCGCGTTTCGCGAGCAGCGGAATTGACAACTCACTGCGAACAAAACGAACCGTGCCACAACGATTGCGCCGCATCTATATATATATATATATATATGCATTACCCCACGTAGATTGCACAACATATGCTGCTAGGAGCACGCTACACGTTGGCCAACCTATCTCTACATAACACGCGCGCACACGCGCGCGCGGAATGCACGTGTATATTTGTATATATATATATATGTGTATATGTACATATGTATGTCTGTCTGTATGTGTGTGCATATTTATACATTTATATAGACGTACTTGTATATACTTACATATATATACATACATACACACATATATATATATATATATATATATATATATATCGTCAATCTCCACTTCCGAGGGCCAGCCAAGAACGACCATCCTGGCGGCGCAAGGAGCGGGGTTGGGCGGAAAATCGTCGGCCTGGGTGCTGCGGTGGGCCATTTCGCGATGATCCGCTGCGGGGTCGGTGGCCGCCGCGCGTGGCATGAGCGGCTCGTGCTCGCCTCGGGCACTGCCCCGCCTTGGCCCGCGGAGGTCCTCGCGCCAGATGGCGACGCGTATTCGGAGGTGTTCATCGGCGAAGGGGATATCGCGGCCTGCGCGCAGCGCGCTGGCGGCGCTGCTGGCGAGGCAGCAGCGGGGGCGGGCGGCGACGGCGAGCGCCGCTTCAGGGGCGTGCCGCTGGCGGCGACGGTCGCCCAGGCTCACGCGGACGTCGAAACCGCCGTCGGCCTCCCGCCAGGGCCGCCCGCGGTGCCGAACATCGGCGGGATGCCGATCGCCGCAAGCGCTCACGCGCTCGATGTGGGCGCGGTGGCGCCCCCCGCCGTCGGCGCCGGCGGCGGCGAGGCTGGACTGGCGGCCGCCCTTGGCGGCGGAAGCGTCGGAGGAGGCGCTGCGGCCGGAGGGCCGCTCGCTGGGCTCGCGCCTGCCCCAGACAGCTTGGCGGCGGCGGCGCTTGCTTTCGCTGGGGCCACTGGCGGCGGGGCCGCGGCGACGACGCCCGCGCCGCCGCTGCTGCTGCCGCGCCGGGTGGCGACCTGCGGATCATATAGCGGCGCTGCGCGACGCGCGCGGCGCGCGGCGCAGGGAGTTCGCAGATGCGGCGAGGCAGCTGGTGGATGCCCCCATGATGTGGATCGCGGGGCCGCGCGCGTTGATGTGGGTCGCGATCTTCATCCGAAGAGTCGCGGGCACCACGCCGGCATGGCATCAGAAGTGGCGGGCCGATGGAGGCCTCAGCGATGACGAGCCAGGGGCCAGCAACCACGAGTACATGTGCCGCTTGCTCGGGGTTGGGCGCTGCTGCGACCAGCTGCATAGCTCGAACTCGGCGTCGATGGAGCTCGTGGCTAGGGCGATTCAGACTGAGAGCGCGCGATGCCGCCACCGCTTCGAGAGCGCCTGCGACTCCGCGGTGAACGAGAACTTGACGACTGTCTCCTCGCACGGTCGCGGTCGCATCTGCGCGTCGCCATCGCTGCGAGACTTCGCGTCGCAGCAGTTGCAGAAGGATGCGGCCGCGCAAAGGAGAGGAGGAAGGCCAGAGAAGAGAGAGCGCTTGCCAGCGGCGGTGGCGGCGGAGCAGACGGAGGAGGTTGAGGGAAGAAGAAGAAGGGCGGCGGGCGCGGCGCGTCCGCCGAGGAGTCGTGAGCACATCGCTCGGGGGCGGCCTGGGAGACCAGCGGGCCGCCCCTCGGAATCAGGACACCAGCTCGGCGGCGGCTAGCTGCCATGGAATTGGAGGGCGCCAGCGTGACATCTTTCCGCTGCCACTGCTGGGGGCAGGCGCAGCAGTGCCCTCTGCGTCGCGAGGTCGCCGCTCGCAGCGGTGGCGGGCCCCTCGTGCTCATCGTCAAACTCGGCTCAGCGATGCCATTGCATCGCTCGATTCACTCTACGGCTGCCGCAGCGCCTTTGGCGAGCCCGTCAACGAGAGCCAGCGCGTGGCCCTTGCCAGTCTGGCCGCCGCTCTACGTCGATTGGGTCGGCTACCTGATGCGCATGCAAAGACGCGCGAGGGGGTGGGGGGGGGGGCGGGGCCCTCGAGGAGCTACCCCGCGGTGTTTCGATATGCGGCGATCGTGCACCGAGCCCGCCAGTGCCCTACAGCCGAGAGCAGATCCCACGGCCCGCCACATTTGGTAGCCCTGTGGATACATCTACGTTGCCGAGTAGTTCCGAGGAGGAGCGGTCACGGAACTGGCGGAGCCGTCAGCTTCGACCTTTGGCGGGAGGCCGAGGAGCTCGCGACGTCTGCGCGCCCCCGCGGGGCCCGCTGCGATCGGAAACTTTTCGGTGATGTACATAACTACGCAGAGTTCACTGGCAAGCTCTGCGCCCGCGGGGTGGTTGTCTTCTCAGAGGCAGTGGACGTCGAGGGATATGATGGCTTGTTCTTCGCCCCCCCAAAAAAAAACGGGAGCCAGCGCGTCATTTTTGATGCGCGCGTCGCGAACTGCCATTTTCAGCCTCCGCCCAAGACGAGGGGGATCATGCCACTCTCCCAGCCATCGGCGCGACCTTCTTGATGGAAGCTGTCATGGCGGACCTCGCTTTCGAGCCAGGGCAGATTGCGAGTGCAAATGTCATCGCGCTGCCGACGGGCTTCTCGCGGGCCCTCCACTTGCGCCGAGAGGTCCCATCGACGTGTATGTTTCGCCGTGGCGTCGACTCGTCCAGCGTCGTCGTAGAAGGGCAGGTCGGCGCCCACTTGCGCCCGGCGCGGCCTGTCGCCGCCAGCGCCTACGCGGATGAGCGGACAACGTCATCGCCGTGGGCGCGACGCCGAAGGCCGCCAACGACTGGTCCTACACTTTGCTGGCGAGCCTCAGGGGCGCTGGCCTGGTAGTCCATGAGATCTGCGAGGCCTCTGCCGATATCGAATTTCTCGGGCAGCATCTGCGCGACGGCGTCGCGCCCGCCATCGAGGCGCGGCACGTCTGGAGGCTGCGAGCTGCCATCGGAACCCTGCTGCGGAGGAGGTGGACCATTGGCTTTGCGCTGCGGGCCGTGTTGGGTCACGTCGCGTGGGCCACCGTGATCCGCGGAGAGGCTCTGGCGACGCTGCGCGCCGGCAACGCCTTAGTCGAGACTTTCGGCAGCCGCGCGGGGCGCCTGTGGGACTCCGCCGCCCGCGAGCTCGAGGCGGTCCGCAGCCTGCTGCCGGCGCCGCAGTCCGACCTCGCCGCAGGGTGGCCCAGCGCGGCCGCGTGCAGCGACGCAGCGCCCAGCGGGCTCGGCGCGGCGCGGAGGCGGCTGCCCCCCGACGAGGCGGCGGACTGCGGGCGCTTTTCGGAGCGCCGGCGGTTCAGAATCGCCGGCGGGCAGGCAGGCCGAGCAGCAGTCTGTGAAACATGCAAAGATCTCCACTCGTGAACCCCGCAGAGCCCCCAGCGCCCCCATCCCTCGGGTTCTTTCGGCACCAGGCATGGCCTTTGCGAGGGCCAGACAGGCTCCCATCCAGTTGGGCCTCCAGTCCCCCGTCGGCCAGCGCCCCTCAAGGCCCCTTCTTGGACTGCGCGATGCGCAGGGCCCCATGGGCGCGACGTCGCCAGCGGATTTCTTGGGGGCTTCAGGCACGGACAGGCTCGAACAAGATCTCGACGGCCCTCATTGACTCGAATGGCTTCAACGTTAGTGTCGACGAGGTGCACGCGGCGATTACTGGCAGCCCTGGGTGGCGGCCAACGTCGGCCGTCAAGGTCTCGGGTGGGGCCGACATCCTGTTCTTGGAGAGGGGGGGCCCTCTTCTTGGCGCATCGTCATCTTCTTCGAGACTGCGGCTGTGCAGGGCGACGTCTCTTGGCGTTGATCGATAATCTGCCGCCTGCCGTCGGCGTCGAAAAAGGGGGGGGCCAGAACCGGCACTTGCGGCGATGTCTTGGTCGCATGCGTGCGCTCTCGGTTGCTTCGGGCTCGAGGCTCCACGCGAGCTGGGTGGCGTCCGAACGGAATCCCTTCGACGCCGTCAGCCGGGGCCGACGTGGCTTGTTCGGCGGCCAGCGGGAGCTGCGGGGGCCGCTGCCGAGGCCGGCTGGCCACCGTGCTGGTGGCAGGCGTGGCGGGCTCCAACGCCTCGGCGCTCGGCGCGGGGCTCGCGCGCGCCGAGCGCCAAGGCGGCGGCGGCCCAGAGGAGGAGGCCAGCGCAGAGAGGCCGACCCTGACCAAGCTCACTCTGTTGGAGACACTGGCCAGTCGCTCAAACTCCGAGCGGAGTTACCGCCAGCTGCTGCGGACCCTCGTCGATCGGTGCCCCCAGCACCGCCAGGGCTGGCATGCGTCTGAGAAGCTCGACGCAGTGCTGGACCAGCACTTCTCGGATCGCTGCCATATGGGGACCGCGTGCAACATAGGGTCGCAGACGCCAGCGGCAATCGCGCACGTGACCCCCCCGATGATCAAGTAGACTGTGGCGCCCCCCTCGGGCTTCGAGGGCGCCAGCTGCCTGGGAGAGGCGAGCGCCGGGCAAGACGAGGCTGCCTCTGCCGCGGGCAGCGGTGCACGCAGTCGTGGGGTGGCTGATCGGCCGTGGGCAGCTCGGCGCGGCATGCTGGATCGCGATCGCTTTCGCGGCCTACCCGAGGCCGGCCGGGGGCCAGAGCTTGACGCGCGAGAGCCTGTTGCCTCCGACGCCAGCGGCGGGCGTGGGCCACTCGACCAGGGGCCTCCTGCTGCGCCCCACCGGGAGGGGCGGTGCAGGGGAGACTGGCCAGTGCGACGACGGCGTGATGCTGGATCAGTCGGAGCTGTGGCCAGTCTTGGCAGCCCTGCGCCTGGCCTCTGCGCTGGGCGCGTCGCTCTGCGCCTTCTCCCTGGAAGACATCGCTGCGCTGTTCAGGATCGCCTGCCGCGCGCTGAGCCTCGGGGCGCTGCTGCCGCGCCCTTGTTGCCTGCGGCGTGGCGGGGCGTCCGACGACCTGCTGACTGGTGGCCGTCGCAGCCCAGTCGAGGTGCGGCGCCGCGGGGGGTGGGCCGCCCCCTCGTCGACGCGGCGCCACGGCAAGGAGAGCGCCCTGCTCGACGAGATAGCCAGGTCGAGCGACGCTGTCTTCAACTAACGGCGCCCTCGTCGAGGCGAACTTGGTGGCGCTCCTCGAGCGCGGCTTCGGCGGAGCGGGCCTCCTGGCGCGGGCGCCTGCCGCGGTGCTCCGCGAGCAGGGCCCCGCGCCGCCTGCGGCGGGCAAGGGGGGCGGCCGGCCGCGCGCCGATGATCGGCCTCGCTGGGCTGGCCGACGCGCCCGCAGCTGCCGACGATGAGCTGCGCGGGCGGCACCTGCGGCGGCGGCGCAGGGCGGCCCTCCGCGGGCGGCGCGCGGCATTAAAGTTCTTCGCTGGCTCAGGTCGCCTGACTGAAGCTTTTCTGGCGGCGGGCGCCAGTGTGTTTGGATCGCGATCTCCACCATGTCGCTACCGAAGACAATTTGCGCGCTGCCTTCCTGCGTGCCCTCAGGAGGCGACTGGCCGCCCGCGTCGCAGGCGCAATCTGGCCGGGAACGCCCTGCGCGACTTGGACTCAGGCCCTGAGGAGCCCTATCAGAACGCGGGCCCTCCCGATGGGCCGCATGGGATTGCCCCCGCGCGAAACGGCAAAACTGCGCCATCGGCAACGTACCCTTCGATGTGAGTTGCGACATCATTGAAGAACGCATTGAGCTTCGCATTCCAGCATTCATGGGAAACCCGGCGGGGTCATTGCTGTGGCACGCCAGGGGGCGAGGCAGTTGCTCGAAGCACCAGTTCGGAACTCCGTGGCGGAAGCGAACTTCAGTTGCGGCCTGGAACGCGGTCAACCTTCAGCCCCTGAATAAGCGGCGCAGTGGCCGCCGCGGCCTTCGCTCCTGGTCGCGCCAGCCGCGTGCTATCATGACTGGCCATGGCGACGGTGTTCATCTATCCGCTCAGGCTGCCGCCTATCCGCCTCGCCTCTGCAATGCTGTGACTCGTCTGATAGAGCAATCGATGCTTACTCGCCCTCGTATGCATATGCATGAGATTTGCTTTCGTTAGTCTGCAATGTAAGATTTGCATGTTCATCGGCCTTTCGGCCAGTCCCTTCCCGTCTGGGCGTTTGGGATTACGCGTGCGCAGTCGCTGCCTCGCCTGCCTGCGCCGTCGCCTCGAGGCCGACCTCCGACCTCGAACGCCTGGCCCCTTCCCACGCGAGACCGCTGGCTCCAGCTCTTTCGACCGGGCCGACGCCCTTCCGCTCGACCCCGCTCCTTCCGTTTGCAAGATGGTCGCTCTTGGCCGGCCCTTCGGAAGTGAAGACAGGCTGCGCGGTTCTACAACAGTTTGCGTAGATGCAACGAGGGGGGGCCGCACGGCGACGCCGACCGTCGCCATTGGGGTGTCCAAGTGCACCCACCCGCAGGCCTCCCTGGATTCGGTTCTCTGACTTCAATGCCCTTTGATCCCCCTCGTCCCGAGGGATTCTGCGTCCACCGCTGCCGCCTCGCCTACCTGCGCCGTCGCCTCGAGGCCGACCTTTGACCTCGAACGCCTGGCTCCGTCCAACACGAGACCGCTGGAAAATTGGAGCGCTCTTCGGCTGGGCCCAACAGCGGGTGCTGCGGCCTGCTCCCGCGCCAGGTCCTCGAGGCTCAGCGCGTCGGCGCTGCCCCCGAGCTGGGCCGCTGCCTAGCGACTTGCCAGCAGCGCGTGTCCCAGCCAGCCCGCGGCGACCCCATCGATGACCACCACACCAAAACCAAGGCGGAGTAGCTGAGCACCACCTCCAACCAGCTGGGCCCATCGCCGACTGCCGAGCCGCCGCCGGCGCCGCAGCTCAGCACAGGCTTGCACACGCTTGCACACGCAAGCCAGGCAGTCGGCCCGCGCCGCCCACACGATCGCGGCGGTGCCTGCCGAACGGAGCGACTCCCCCAAAAAGTAATGGAGGACAGCCTGCATCGGCCTTGCAGTTTGAGCCCCCAACGGCGACGGTCGGCGTCACCGTGCGGCCCCCTCTCGTGGCATCTACGCAAGCTGTTGCTTAAACGTGTACGTTTATGCACACATAGTTATATACATACATACGTATAATCGTGTACATATATAGGTGGATCGACCTACACACATATATATATATACACACACCTACACGATCACCGTTCGGGTGATAAGGAGGTTTTCTTGGGGGGAAAGGGGGGAACCAATATCTGACTCAATCGATCTCACGATCGATTTCACTCAACGGGACAGCACGGGACACTTGTCGATCTCACCATCGGTCTCACTAAACGGGACACCGCGGGACACCACGGGCCACCACGGGGCACCACGGGACACCGCGGGACACTACTCGATCTCACTATCGGTCTCACTATCGAACTCACAATCGATCTCACCAAACGGGACACCATAGGGCACCACGGGACACCACATCGATCTCACTATTGATCTCACTATCGATCTCACTCAACGGGACACCACGGGACACCTGTCGATCTCACTATCGATCTCACTCTTTGGGACACCAAGGGACACCTCGGGGCACCACATCGATCTCAGTATCGATCTCACTATTGATATCACTCAATTGGACACCACGGGACACCTGTCGATCTCACGATCGATCTCACTATCGATCTCACTTTTTGGGACAGCACGGGACACCACGGGACAACTCGGGGCACCACGTCGATCTCAGAGTCGATCTCAGTACCGATCCCAATCTCGATCTCATTACTGATTCAACGGGACACCACGGGACACCACGGGACACCGCGGGACACCGCGAGCCTCCGCTGGACGGACGGACGGACGGGCGGGCGGGGGATATTCATTTGTCTTGACTTCGCCCTAGCAGCGGCGGACACCACGGGACACCGCGGGACACCGCGAGCCACCGCCGGACGGGCGGGCGGGGGAGAATCATTTGTCTTGACTTCGCCCTGGCAACGGCGGGTTCATTCCTCTCGCGCGCCCACGCAACTTCGCCTCGCCCGCACGCACGACACGAACGAAACGAAACGATTCCCCGGTTGGGGGTCTCCGTTCCACTGAGATCTCATCCCCCAACCTCCGATATATCGATAGATAGACGCGTAGGTCCCATACAGACAAACTGCTTCAACAAACCACTCGATGTTACGGTACGGTACATCGGGGGTTGGGGGCAGAAGAACGGGTAATGAATCTTTGGATATCATATCCGTGGTCTCACGGGCCATCCGCTTCGACTTGGCAGACCAAGGCATGCCACCAAGGTCAATGCCACTGGAACTCGATGCCTTACCCGATGCTCCCACAGTAGTTTTGAGGAGACCTCGACAGCCACATTACCACGTTGCGTTCAACTACATCACGGATAGCCACGGTGTGGCCCGCGATAGAGGCGATGCGCTTCGTTGCCATCTATCCCCTCCCATCCCCCTTCGCCGTCGTCGCCGTCGTCCTCTTCCTCCTCCTCCTCCCCCATTTCCCGTCCAAAGCCAGATGCTAACATCCTCCTCTCCCGTGCCCCCATCCACCTCCATCATTCCTCTTCCCTCCTCGCTTCCTCTCTTTTCCTGTCCTTCCTTCCTCCGCTTACCTCCACCTGCTCCTCTTCCGCGTCTACCGCCCCCCTCGCCCCTCCTCCCCCCTTTCGTCCCTCCTCTTCCTTCTCCTCTTTCTTCTCTCGCCGACCGGCGCCCATTTCAGCGGCCTTGGGCCATGCCGCCTAGCCAGAGCGGCCGGGTCGCGTCACTCGTTGGACGGGGCCTGCGCCATCGCTCCGTTCGTGAGAGTCTCGCGGAAGGAGGTGGAACCTTGGGGCAATCCATGGTAACGGGCGCTGCTCGTGCGGCGAGATCATTCGATATCCTCTCATCTTCGCCGTCGCCGTCGCCATCTCATTGCAATACCAGTTCCTCATCTCGCTCGGGAGCGGCCAAGAGGGGGGTGTCCAAAAGGGGGGGTGCAAATCATGACAGGCGGCACGTGCGCGGCCCAGCGGGGGGGCCAGGGAAGTACTGGAATAAGAAGAGGCGCCATGAAATCTGAGGAAATATCATGGTCCCCGCCGTGATATCCACCCCCCTAATCATCACCCCCCTCTTTTCCGCCCCCGACTCGCGCCCCTCTCTCCGTCTCCCCCTCCGCGTCCCCCTCTCTCCGACCCTGCCTTGCTATCGACCGAGCATTTGATCTTCCGATCTGTCGATGGATCGGGCCGCGGAGACATGTCCTGACAGAGGGGCACGAGAACCCAGAATCGAATCGACAAGTCTGAAGGGGCCCTGGGGCACACAAATAAATACACACATATAAAAGGATTCCCCATCTTTTCTTTTATTTTCTGGGTTTCTGTCTTCCCCCCCACTGCCCATATTTGCCAATATTTCCCGTGGAAGCAAAAATTAATTGTGTCTGTTGTTTTTTTTTCCCTCCTGAAAGTCGTACAGGCGATCGAAACTAATCAAATCGGCGGAAATCAGCAGCCGAGCCGGGATACATCGAGTCGGCAGACTAACATGGCCGAATCGGAATCCGAAGTCGAATCGAATCGGAATCGGGACTCCATCGAACTCGAATCGAACCGAATCGGCGGAATCGAAGCGAGCTCGGAGGGCGATGGCGTCGGTCCGGCTCGCTCGCGAATGGGGGAGGGGGAAAAGATTGTGGTGGGGAGTGGGAGGAGGACGACAACGGGGAGGATGAGGAGAGGAGAGGATGAAGAGGGATCATGAAAGTAAGACTTGCTGGTCCACTTTCTCTCGCAACGCCAACGGTCTTGCAATGCATCTGGGCGACTGTCGTTGCAACTCTATTTGCCCCTTTACCCGACGTGTGCCTCTGGATGGCATTTGTGCGGGCAAGCTATATTGGAATATGGTTACCTTTACTGATTCTCGCAAACAGCACTGCAGCACAACCACCATAGGCTTCAAACAGCCGTTCGGCATATCCTGAACCTCAAAAAACAACGCGCGCGGGCTGCGTGGACGCGCGCGCGCACACCTGCCGCACCTGGTGCGCGTGGCGCACCTGGCACGCGTGGCGCACCTGGCGTCCGTGTTGGTTCCCAACGGCTGGTTAGCGTTTTCTTGTTCAACGTTTCGACATTGGGCGGAAGGGGGGGGGAGGGGGCGGTCTGGCTCTGGACCTCTGTTTAATGGGACTGTTTGCAACAGTGCGTCCGATGGGGGAGACTCCACCTGCTCGAAACAGGCGCCCCAAACAGCCAAGATCCTCCATGGGGGAGGAGGAGGGCGGGGGAGGGGCGAGGGCCCGTGCCGATCGGCAAAACAGTTGATAAAGAACGATCACCTGCCAGTCCGATGGAGGCCTCTGCCTGAGCAGGCTGTCGGGTGCTGCTCGTGTATGGTGGGAGGGCGGGTTGGGCGTGAGCGGAGCAGCCTGCGGCGCTGCCGCTGGGAAGTGGGCTCCGCCTCTCTCTCCTGGCGTCTGGGCGGAGGGAGGGTCCATATTTTGGGCTGGGTATGGCGCGGCAGTAAGACACACTAGCTTCAGGGTCGGGCATGTCCTCATACAGGCGGTTTTGGATGAGCAGTACAAGAGAACTGAACCATGTTCAAACATCGGGGAACAATCGTCCCCAGACATTTTTTTGGACCATTCTTGAGCATTCCTCCTGTAGAGGGACATGCCCGACTTAAAGCTATCGCAAGTTGGACCAACATGGCGTCCAACATGCCTTCAAGGGGCCACAATGTGCCTCCGAAACAACTCCAAAATGGCCTCGGCGTCTTCCAAGAACGCTCCCACTACGATGCCCACGTCCGTCAAAACCGTGTGTTTATCAACGGGTCGAACTCCTCGCCGTCTCGCTTGCGATGGACTTCTAATTTGGACAACCTGAGATGAGTACGGAAACAATGGGTACGATGCATAACAGCAATTTTGTCCAAAGCTGACAGCGGCCACTGTTGGGCAGGCGGCCTTCTGTCTCAACTGGCCAACGTCCGCGGCGACACCGATATCGAGCCCTGTTCAGAATGGAGAAGTATTTCTGTCTGCCTTCGTACCTGTTCTTGCCGCACCCGTTTCGATCGTACCGATCTGAGTCCTCGAGATGGCCGTATTATCGCCCAAGACAGGCCCAACATGTGCCCAGAAAGGCCCTAAGACGGCCCATAGGCATCCAAGAACGTCCCAACACGGCCGCAAGAAACAATTTTTTCGAGCTTCGAAGGGGCGACGCTCACTGAGCGCATTTCGCTTTTTGAAGCATATCCTTCTATATGGCCTCAAGAAGGCCTCCCAAGACCCCGAGGGAACCAACGGAGACCTCCAAGAGGGCCCCGAAAACTGCAAGCGTTGCCCCAACAGGACGCCGCGATGGCTCCAAGAGGCTCCAAGAGCGAAAGATCTGCGAATGCCTCTATGGCGGGCTCGGGTTGTCCGTCGTCGTCGTCGTCGTCGTCGTCGTCGTCGACGCTGTCCTCCTCCCGCATCCTCCTCCTGCTCCTCCCGTATCGCTCCACATCTTCCTCCCATTCTACCCCTATCTGCCAAAAGGAGCGAAGGCCTTTATGGTTGACTCCTGGTTTCCTCGTGCCTCCTCGCTGTCACGGAGCACTCGGGGGTCAACCATAAAAGGGCGCCGTGACGCCTTTCCAATGGAGCCCCGTGCTTCCAGAAGACAGGATACAGTCGGCCCGTATCATGAGGATGCGCGATAAGGACGCAAGGACCTTGGACGCCCATCTCGAAGCTTCTCGAGCGGGGAGCGGCCAACGAAAGTTGTCAAGGATGGGCCGAGGAGGCAAGGATGCAAAGGTACCCTTTGGAGGGGTGCCTATCCTTACTATGCGGGTCGACTGTATCTGGTTGATTCCTGAACGCCTCCCAGGAAGGAGCCATGGTTGAACTCCTTGGTTCTCACGGAGAGGATCGCCGCTGGAGGCCTCGTGCCGACCGTACCCGAGGCCCTCCAACTTCTGCTGGAGCGTTGAACCGATACAGAGGGGGCCCGACGACAAGAACCCTTCCACAAGAAACCCAACCCTGAGACCCCAGGGAGTCCATGGATTTTTGGGGTGGGAGCGCACGCTTTCCATAGCAAAACCATCGAAGCCCAAGAACACCAGGGCACCCTGGAGGCAAGCGGGGTGCTTCTTGGCGTGGGTCTCCACTGTGTATGGCGGCTGTCCCCCTGCCTCTTTGTTGGTGTCTCCGCATGCTCCGACCAGGCTATACTCTCCTGGGGTGCGCTCCTGGGCGGGCCGGCGAGGGTTTTTTGTCGCAGCCGCAGGTGAAGGCGCGCGGTGATTTTTGATAAACGAATGTGCGCGAATAGTATGGTTTGCAGAGGATGGCGGGGGGGGTCGATACTGGCTGGGCTGGGATGGTATTAATTCATCCTCAGGGTGGACGCTGGGGCAGAATCACATGTACATTGTAATACGAAAAGGTGGATCGATAAAGCCGGGGGTGGGTGGGGATGGTGGATCGCAATTCTGTTTTAGAAAGGAGAGTATAGGTTGTGCAATCAATATTGTGCTCTCGATGTTGTGCAGTCTATGTTGTGAGCAATCTATCTTGTGCAATTTATGTGGAACAATTTAGGTTGTGCGATACATGTTGTGCAAGCGGTTCCGGCAAGCGAGCCCAGGCGACGGGCGGCTGCGGCGGCGACGAGGCAGCAACACGGCGGCAGACCCTACAAACGAGCTCAGACGAGGCGGCGATGGCGGCAACAAAGCGGCAACAAGGCGGCGGACCCGACAAACGACCCCAGACGACGGGCGGAGGCGAGGGGGCGACGGGGTGGCGACGGCGGCAACAAGGCGGCGGATCCGACAGAGGAGCTCAGTTCCCTGAGGCGAGGATAATACTCCCTAAGTGCAAGCATCGTTTAGGCAACTACCTAGGACTGCCACTCACTTCACCTTCAAACTCTTTAAGTATATCGCAGCGCTCACCACGAATCCGACATAACTGATCGCGCAGCTCCCCCAGCCGGATCCGAAATTCAGCCGCAGGCAGGCCAATGCCACCGCGAGACCAAGAGCTCCACCAACTGTGACGTCGAGAAGGTGGTGAGCCCAGAAATACATCCGGCCGAACCCGCAGGTGAGCGTCGCCGCCACCGCGACGGGAAATGCGGTATCGCCGCCGACGATGGCCCACAAGACGACGGCGTTGGCCGCCATTACGGCGGTGTCTCCAGACGGGTGCGATTCCATACGCTGGTTCTCCGACAGCAGGGTGTCCATGTACTTCCCTAGCAGCACCGAGCGCCGCTGGGTCACCTGACTGGCCAACGCCACGATCGGGCGCTTGCGTCTGAACAGTCTCTTGGGCGGAAGCGTCGCGAGCCCGGCTAGGCAGGAGCAGGAGAAGCTCGTGAGCGCCACGCTCCTCCCCGCAGGCTCCACTGCCAGCAGCAGAGCGGCGGCGAGGAGAGGCATGGCCACAAGTGACATTTTTAAGGACTTGGACGACCCCCACCAGCCTGCAAGGCCGCCCGCAAAAGCTACGAGTCCCACAATCCAGCTGGCGCCCGCGACGGGGCCTGCCCAAGGGCCACCTTTCCCGGAGAGCCACGCCAACAACAACGGCGTGGGGCCCAAGAACGCGAACGGGAGTCCCATCCACGCGCCTGGCACGGCCAATGCGACCTCCGCGAACTCTGGCAGCCTCAGCTGGAAAATGGGCCGGCTCAACGCCTTGTCCGCCTTGTCCAAGAGACTCCCCTCCGCCCACAACCCGTCCTTGCTCTTCGGGCGGGTGGTGATGGGGGGCGACCTGCCCGAGTGAGGGGTGGAAACACAGGGTCCAAAAGGAGCCCTCGAGGGACCCTTCTGGAGCCAGCAGGGACCCGAAAGGGGCCCTCAGGGGCCCCTGGGGGGCCCTCTTCTCCACCCCGCACTCAGGTCGCCCTCCATTGCCGCCCACCCGACGCTCGCCTCTGCCATCGCCCCCCGCCGGGGGGGTGACGCGCACCGGGGCGTCGAGGCAGCCGCTCGCCCGGAGGTCGCTGCCAGCGCTCGGGAGCCCCGAGCCGCCACGGAGCCCGCGACGGCGACCAGCGAGAGATGCACTGGCCACGGGCGCATGCGCAGGAGCGCGAGCGGGCGCCTTGGCAGCGAGCTCGAGCCCGAGAGGCCGCGGGAAGGAGGTGGAGAAGCAGGTGGAGGGTGAAGAGTGGGGCAGTCTGGGCCTCCCCGATGGGGCCGGAGCAGATGGGGTCGGAGGATCGCGCCGCATGGCCGATGCATCGCCGATGCGGCTCGATGTGGAGCCCATGTTCCTCCACGCCGACGTCGCCGATGCATCGCCATTGCATCTCCGATGCATCGGCGATTCATTAGCGATGCGGCGCGATCCTCCGATCCCATCTACTCGGACCTCATCTAGGGCCTCTAGACAGGGCAGCAGAGTAGAGAGCGAACAAAAACACACAATGACAAGAGGATACGAAGGATACGGGGGAGCAACATTGGAGGATGAGGACTAGAGACGGAGCAAGACGAGGGAGAGGAGGCGAATTGAGGCAGAAGGCGAGAGGACATGGGGGAGGAGGTGAGCTGTGGTATGGCGTGTCCACTAGTTACCGCTGTTTCGTATCGTAGACGCTGCGTGATCCTCATATTTGAACGAGGGAACAAAAACGCCTGCAAACTGCACCATCCGTAACAGCAGGGTTGCCAGCTCGGCGCAACTCCACGGGTATACGTTACGACGCAACGGCGTCTAGTTCAGTGTAACTGACTCCAAGGATATCTCGTGAAACACTCGAAGTATAATGTTCAAACAGCATGCCTTCAACTTCGGCTCCTTCATCGGGGGCTCACCGCTGGAATCGAGGCATCACTATAATCCAATATGGCCTTTCTGCGGGGCACGTGAACGTGAAAAGAAATATGTCGTTGACACACGACAACATCGTCAAATATTTTGTCATTGCCCATGTCATGTGGACCAATGTCCTCACGGGCGGCCATGTCGTCGCCGTCGCCGCCCAGTCGTCATCCGTCGTCTGGGCTTGGGGGTCGGCCTGGCGGCTGTTGTCGCCGTCGCCTGGCGGCTATCTTGTCGGCGTCGCCCCCCCGTCGCCGCTTCGCCGCCACCACATGGATTCTCGTTTCTATAAGAAGAAAAAATTTTACCACCTTCCCGCAACAGGAGTTATCGACACCCTTTGGACACGGCAGTGTACATATGATTCGTACAAGTGTTAACCTTCCATACGAATTCATACCATCCCAACTGGTGTCGCCCCCCGTTATTCTTGTCAAATCGCACCATGCGCGCACACCTGTCCACACGTGCACGTCGTCGCTTCCGCATGCCGCAACCCTTCAAAACCCCTGGGTTTCGTACGGGTTTCAGGGCGAAGGCTCCCGAAGACATATGAGCAGTGATTTGTTGTGCAACCGTTTGTTTAAGACATCTGCGCGCGCTCTCGTGGATTCCCAGGATACCTTCGGTTCTTAACATGTTCGTCACACGAGACCAGGCCGGCCTTTCGCGCGCGCGCGCGTGTCGAAATCATTCGAACGCTCTTGCGCGCGTGCCTGAGTGGGCGCGATCCCTGTCAAATGACACCGTGCGGGCCAGTCGCCCGCGGTGGCTGGTCCAAAACCTTCGTCGCCGATACGTGGGCACCATCATCGTCATCGGCGTGATCAGCATCGGCGCCGTTATTGGCCTTGCCGTCCGGGCACCCTTTCGTATTGCAATTTGCGTATGAGTGTGCCCCATCGTCCATCCAGGATATATGAGTTCGAACCGTCCCAGCCAAGCCGGAGTTCGCCCTCCCCCCTCCCGTCATCCCTTGCGAAATATACTATGCGCGCACACTCGGTTAGCACAAATCAGCACTTTTCAGAAATCCATTGGAAAAATGAAGCGCCGTGCGCCCGCGCGCGTCGTCGCGCGCGCATGCCGGAATTCTTCGAAAACCTAAGGTTTCGCAGAGAGTGCAAAATCCAGGGTCACGACAACATATAGCAACACATGATTTCACATGATTTTGCAACAAGGGTTTTCAAAACAACCTGCGCCTGCGCTCTTGTGAATTCTGACGAAGACCTAAGATTGTACACCATTTTCAAAACATGATACCGAACGGGCTTTTCGCGCGCGCGTCGAAATCGCTCGCACGCCCTTGCGCGCGTGCTGTCGCAAGAATCTCTTGCAACAGATGAGACGACGTGCGCTCGCGCGCGTCGTCGTGCGCGCATGCCGGAATCCTTCAAACACTTTCGGTTTCGCAAAGATTGCAAAAACGAGCGCCCCGAAAATATATACACACATGGTTTTGTAACACCAGCATCAGGAAAAAATCTGCGCTCGCGGTTTTGAAGTCTTGAGAAGACCATGGTTTTTCAACGTTTTCAGCAACTTCTGCCGAACGGGCCTCTCGCACCGCATGTCGAACTCATTCGAACGTCCTTGCGCGCACACTGGGGGGGGGGGGGGGCACGATCCGTGTCAACTAGTGCCACGCGGGCCATTCGCGCGCGTCGGCCGCGCGCGGGCGTCGAACTCCTCAAAAACCTTCATCGCCGACGCGAGGACATCGTCATCGTCATTGGCAGGCGTAATCAACATCGGCGCCGTCATCGACCTTGCCGTCGTCATCGCCACCATCGTCACCATTATCGCTACTCTCATAATCGTGTCTACCGTTGTCGGCGTCGCCATGATACCGCGCCCGTCCAAGTCACCGACTCGCACTGAAGTGCCCGCTGGGAAATGTCCAGCGGTCAGCGCCACCGCGGCCGCGTCGGTCGTGCCAAACTAGTTGGCCGCTGTGCGCGCGAGCATGCGCGGGCTGGCGCGGCCGCAGGGATGCACCAGCCAACGCCAAGCACTCATCGCAATCGCCGCAGCATGGGTTTTGCAAACCAAGTTGCGGGTGGGTGGGTGGGATGTTTGCAAGAGCATGAAATTGGTCAACTCGTTTGTAAAAATCAATTGCACCACCTAGATTGCTCCACATAGATTGCGCAACATATACCTCTAGAAACGCACTGTTTGGGGACCACGATCGCTAACATTATTAGTGCTCGAATCCTTGTGCGAAGCGCTATCAGGAAGAATCCCTCAAGAGGGCCCTGATGGGGGGGGGGCCCCAAAAGGGGAAAGGGACACCTGGAACCCTCACCCACAAATATTGCCTCCAAGACAACCCGCCATGCCATAAAAGCTTCCTAAGCGGGACCCCCAAAGCACCCAGGAGCTTCAAAAAGGCTCCAAGAGGTCGTCCCCTGGGTCTCCAAGGGCCCCCCCCCCAAAAACCCTCCCAACAGACGCGGAGGAAGATGAAGACGAAACAACAGCAACAACAACAACTGAACGCATGCATCACGTCGGGAAGTGTCAACAAAAACACAAATCAAATCGGAAGCTTCACAACTCTTCTTCTTAAAGGACCGGCGGAATGGCATAAACATCTTGAATCAACACTTCCTCCATCACTCAACTGGCCGCCGACCAGGAACAATGAGCCCTCCCACCCATGTCAAAGAACAATGCCAACCGCACGTGGCGGCAAAATCTGGATCGTAAGCGAACGCACTGCGCACGTTTGCGCTTGGCTTGGTGAAGGATGCCGCGCGTGTGCGCATCGGCCGCGCCAGGCACGCTTTCGACCTCTAGGGCACCTGCCGCACCTGGTGCGCGTGGCGCACCTGGCACGCGTGGCGCACCTGGCGTCCGTGTTGGTTCCCAACGGCTGGTTAGCGTTTTCTTGTTCAACGTTTCGACATTGGGCGGAAGGGGGGGGGAGGGGGCGGTCTGGCTCTGGACCTCTGTTTAATGGGACTGTTTGCAACAGTGCGTCCGATGGGGGAGACTCCACCTGCTCGAAACAGGCGCCCCAAACAGCCAAGATCCTCCATGGGGGAGGAGGAGGGCGGGGGAGGGGCGAGGGCCCGTGCCGATCGGCAAAACAGTTGATAAAGAACGATCACCTGCCAGTCCGATGGAGGCCTCTGCCTGAGCAGGCTGTCGGGTGCTGCTCGTGTATGGTGGGAGGGCGGGTTGGGCGTGAGCGGAGCAGCCTGCGGCGCTGCCGCTGGGAAGTGGGCTCCGCCTCTCTCTCCTGGCGTCTGGGCGGAGGGAGGGTCCATATTTTGGGCTGGGTATGGCGCGGCAGTAAGACACACTAGCTTCAGGGTCGGGCATGTCCTCATACAGGCGGTTTTGGATGAGCAGTACAAGAGAACTGAACCATGTTCAAACATCGGGGAACAATCGTCCCCAGACATTTTTTTGGACCATTCTTGAGCATTCCTCCTGTAGAGGGACATGCCCGACTTAAAGCTATCGCAAGTTGGACCAACATGGCGTCCAACATGCCTTCAAGGGGCCACAATGTGCCTCCGAAACAACTCCAAAATGGCCTCGGCGTCTTCCAAGAACGCTCCCACTACGATGCCCACGTCCGTCAAAACCGTGTGTTTATCAACGGGTCGAACTCCTCGCCGTCTCGCTTGCGATGGACTTCTAATTTGGACAACCTGAGATGAGTACGGAAACAATGGGTACGATGCATAACAGCAATTTTGTCCAAAGCTGACAGCGGCCACTGTTGGGCAGGCGGCCTTCTGTCTCAACTGGCCAACGTCCGCGGCGACACCGATATCGAGCCCTGTTCAGAATGGAGAAGTATTTCTGTCTGCCTTCGTACCTGTTCTTGCCGCACCCGTTTCGATCGTACCGATCTGAGTCCTCGAGATGGCCGTATTATCGCCCAAGACAGGCCCAACATGTGCCCAGAAAGGCCCTAAGACGGCCCATAGGCATCCAAGAACGTCCCAACACGGCCGCAAGAAACAATTTTTTCGAGCTTCGAAGGGGCGACGCTCACTGAGCGCATTTCGCTTTTTGAAGCATATCCTTCTATATGTCCTCAAGAAGGCCTCCCAAGACCCCGAGGGAACCAACGGAGACCTCCAAGAGGGCCCCGAAAACTGCAAGCGTTGCCCCAACAGGACGCCGCGATGGCTCCAAGAGGCTCCAAGAGCGAAAGATCTGCGAATGCCTCTATGGCGGGCTCGGGTTGTCCGTCGTCGTCGTCGTCGTCGTCGTCGTCGTCGTCGTCGTCGTCGACGCTGTCCTCCTCCCGCATCCTCCTCCTGCTCCTCCCGTATCGCTCCACATCTTCCTCCCATTCTACCCCTATCTGCCAAAAGGAGCGAAGGCCTTTATGGTTGACTCCTGGTTTCCTCGTGCCTCCTCGCTGTCACGGAGCACTCGGGGGTCAACCATAAAAGGGCGCCGTGACGCCTTTCCAATGGAGCCCCGTGCTTCCAGAAGACAGGATACAGTCGGCCCGTATCATGAAGATGCGCGATAAGGACGCAAGGACCTTGGACGCCCATCTCGAAGCTTCTCGAGCGGGGAGCGGCCAACGAAAGTTGTCAAGGATGGGCCGAGGAGGCAAGGATGCAAAGGTACCCTTTGGAGGGGTGCCTATCCTTACTATGCGGGTCGACTGTATCTGGTTGATTCCTGAACGCCTCCCAGGAAGGAGCCATGGTTGAACTCCTTGGTTCTCACGGAGAGGATCGCCGCTGGAGGCCTCGTGCCGACCGTACCCGAGGCCCTCCAACTTCTGCTGGAGCGTTGAACCGATACAGAGGGGGCCCGACGACAAGAAACCTTCCACAAGAAACCCAACCCTGAGACCCCAGGGAGTCCATGGATTTTTGGGGTGGGAGCGCACGCTTTCCATAGCAAAACCATCGAAGCCCAAGAACACCAGGGCACTCTGGAGGCAAGCGGGGTGCTTCTTGGCGTGGGTCTCCACTGTGTATGGCGGCTGTCCCCCTGCCTCTTTGTTGGTGTCTCCGCATGCTCCGACCAGGCTATACTCTCCTGGGGTGCGCTCCTGGGCGGGCCGGCGAGGGTACGCGGAACGTCTAGAATTAGATCGGGCATGTCCTCCTACAGGTGATTTCTGGAAGAAGTTAGTCTGGTGAATGACTTAATCATATGTAAGTGTGAATAACGCGTTGTGGGTGCCGCTTCTGATGGGCGTGCCGTAATGGGTGGGGGGGACGCATACGGGCGGTCCCACTGGGGCCTTCGGTGGAGCTCCCTGTGGGGCCACGACGCGCTGTAGTGGGTTGTGGAGACGCATGCGGGCGGTGGCACTGGGGCCTTCGGTGGAGCCCCCATATGGGGCCACGAAGTGCAGTACTGGGGGTGTCGGACGCATGCGGGAAGTCCCACTGGGACCTTCGCTGGAGCTCCCTATGGGGCCACGAAGCGCTGCACTGGGTGGGGGGGACGCAGCGGTGCCAGTGGGACCTTCGGTGGAGCTCCCGATGGGGCCGCGAAGCGCTGTAGTGGCGGACGCATGCGGGCGGTCCCTCTGGGACCTTAGCTGGAGCTCCCAGTGGTCACGAAGCGCTGTACTGGGTGTGGCGGACGCATGCGGGCGGTCCACCTGGGGCCTTGGGTGGAGCCCTCCATGGGGCCACGAAGCGCTGTACTGGTCGTGGCGGGCGCATGCGGGCGGTCCCACTGGGACCTTCGTTGGAGCTCCCTATGGGGCCACGAAACGCTGTACTGGGTGTGGCGGACGCAAGCCCATGGGATCTTCGGTGGAGCTCATCATGGGGCCACGAAGCGCTGCACTGGGTGGGGGGGACGCAGCGGTGCCATTGGGACCTTCGGTGGAGCTCCCGATGGGGCCGCGAAGCGCTGTACCGGGTAGGGGGGACGCATGCGGGCGGTCCCACTTGGGACCTTAGCTGGAGCTCCCAGTGGTCACGAAGCGCTGTACTGGGTGTGGCGGACGCATGCGGGCGGTCCACCTGGGGCCTTGGGTGGAGCCCTCCATGGGGCCACGAAGCGCTGTACTGGTCGTGGCGGGCGCATGCGGGCGGTCCCACTGGGACCTTCGTTGGAGCTCCCTATGGGGCCACGAAACGCTGTACTGGGTGTGGCGGACGCATGCCCCTGGGGCCTTCGGTGGAGCTCCCGACGGGGCCGCGAAACGCTGTAGGGGGGACGCATGTGGGCGGTCCCACTGGCACCTTAGCTGGAGCTCCCAGTGGTCACGAAGCGCTGTACTGGGTGTGGCGGACGCATGCGGGCGGTCCACCTGGGGCCTTGGGTGGAACCCTCCATGGGACCACGAAGCGCTGTACTGGTCGTGGCGGGCGCATGCGGGCGGTCCCACTGGGACCTTCGCTGGGGCTCCCTATGGGGTCATGAAACGCTGCGCTTGGTGTGGCGGACGCATGCGGGCGGTCCCACTGGGGCCTTCAGTGGAGCTCTCTATGGACCCAGGAAGCGCTATACTGGGGGTGTGTTGGACGCAAGCCCATGGGATCTTCGGTGGAGCTCATCATGGGGCCACGAAGCGCTGTACTGGGTGGGGGGGACGCATGCGGGCGGTCCCACTGGGACCTTAGCTGGAGCTCCGTATGGGGTGAAGAAACGGTGTACTGGGTGTGGCGGACGCGCGAGGGCGGTCCCACTGGGACCTTTGGCGGAGCTCTATGGGGCCACGAGGCGCTGTACTGGGTTGTGGCGGGCGCATGCGGGCGGTCCCACCGGGACCTTCGTTGGAGCTCCCTATGGGGCCACGAAGCGCTGTACTGGGTGTGGCGGACGCATGCGGGCCGTCGTACTGGGATCTTCGGTGGAGCTCATCATGGGGCCACGAAGCGCCGTACTGGGTGGGGGGGACGCATGCGGGCGGTCCCACTGGGACCTTAGCTGGAGCTCTCTATGGGGCCACGAAGCGCTGTACTGGGTGGGGGGGACGCAGCGGTCCCACCGGGGCCTCAGGTGGAGCTCCCGATGGGGCCGCGAGACGCTGTACTGGGTGGGGGGGCGCACGAGGGCGGTCCCACTGGAATATTAGCTGGAGCTCCCTACGGGCCGAAACGCTGTACTGGGTGTGGCGGACGCATGCGTGCGGTCCACTTGGGGCCTTCGGTCGAGCTCTACATGGGGCCACGAAGCGCTGTACTGGGTTGGGGCGGGCGCATGCGGGCGGTCCCACTGGGACCTGCGCTAGAGCTTCCTATGGGGCCACGAGGCGCTGTACAGGGTGTGTCGGACGCATGCGGGCGGTCCCACCGGCACCTTCAGTGGAGCTCCCTATGGGGCCACGAAGCGTATGAAGGGGGTGCCGAAAGAGGAGGGAGGCCGACGTGGGTGGCGATGGCGACGGTGGTAATGATGACGACGATGCCGATGACGATGACGATGCCGATGACCATAATGACGATGATGATGATGATGATGATGATGATGATGATGATGATGATGATGATGTTGATGATGATGATGATGATGATGATGATGATGATGATGCGGATGATGATGTTGACGTTGATGTTGATGATGATGCTGATGGTGATGATGATGGTGATGGTGATGATGATGATGGGGGGAGGGAGGCGGGGGGGGAGGAAGGAAGGATGAGACCGCGGGGCGCTCTCTCTTCAAAACGAGGACCTAACACCACCGGCTTGTTGGACAACATGGGAAATAACCAAACATATTCAAACATAGCCAGAACAATAATTTTCCCAGTGCGACCCTACCTAGGAGTTGGAGCCTCCAGGAAAGCAACATTAGTAGGAGCGGTAAACGCCGTCCTCCTCCTTCTCCTCATCGTCGTAGTTGTAGCAGTAGCGGTAGTAGTAGTAGTAGTAGTAGTAGTAGTAGTAGTAGTAGTAGTAGTAGTAGTAGTAGTAGTAGTAGTAGTAGTAGTAGTAGTAGTAGTAGTAGTAGTAGTAGTAGTAGTAGTAGTAGTAGTAGTAGTAGTAGTAGTAGTAGTAGTAGTAGTAGTAGTAGTAGTAGTAGTAGTAGTAGTAGTAGTAGTAGTAGTAGTAGTAGTAGTAGTAGTAGTAGTAGTAGTAGTAGTAGTAGTAGTAGTAGTAGTAGTAGTAGTAGTAGTAGTAGTAGTAGTAGTAGTAGTAGTAGTAGTAGTAGTAGTAGTAGTAGTAGTAGTAGTAGTAGTAGTAGTAGTAGTAGTAGCGCCAGAACCGCCGACGCCGCGCCGTAAGTGAAGCAGCAGCAGAAGCAGGCAGCAAGTCGCCGAGACAGCAGCAACAGCAAACGATAATACGTCGGGATTCATGTCTCCCGGCCGGTGCTATGTGCGAAACCTTCGTGAATCCTAAGGGCTCAAGCTGCCCCACTAACGGCTCAAGATGGCCCACAGACGGACAACATGCATGGAACATACGTGCGCACACACACACACATATATATACAGCAGCAGCAATAGTGGATGCTGTGCTGCGCTATGCTATGTTATGCTATGCTATGCTATGCTATGCTGCGCAATGCTATGCTGGGCTAGGCTAGGCTATGCTATGCTATGCTGCGCTATGCTATGCTGCGCTATGCTATGCTATGCTATACTATGCTTTGCTATGCTTTTGCTTTGCCTTCGCTCTTGCCTTCACGTTTGCCTTTGCTTTTGCTTTTGCTTGGCACCCAAGGAGCGCAACTGGGGGAACCGCGCGTTTGCTTTTACCTTTGCTGCTGCTTTTGCTTGGCTCCCAGGGGACCGGGGGAACCGCCCGGGGCGGGTTACACTGCCCGGCCCCTTTAAGCCAACAGAGTAAGAACCCTTCTAGGCAGAGCCTAGGTAAGGAAAAAGTCATCCCCATATTTTTTTAAAACTATTTTTGAATGTTCCTCCTGTAGAGGGACATGTCCGACTTAAAGCTAGAGGGCGGGTTTTGTGGCGCTCTGTGGCCGCACTGGGGCACAGCCGTGGTGGTGGTGCAGGGTTGGGAGCAGGTGACAACCATCAGGAGGGACCGCGGGACTGCAGCTCGTCGGCCTGACCAGCACGAACATCTGTGTCGTCATTCTGTGGTTCAAAAATGGGATCCTGAAGGTCCTAAGGATGAGGTGCTTCATATAACGTAAATCCACCGTTGGATCCCTTCCTATCCTTAGGTCCATTCCCTCAGGACCCCATCTTTGAACCACAGAGGAATTCGGTGTGATTGCTGATGTATTGAGGCATGCTCCCGCCACCTCTGGTAAACCTTGAGAGGGCTCGCAGGCGAGCTCTGGCCCGATAGAGCTTCCTCCTGGGCGCGGGTGCACGACGGCGCAAGGAAAGAACACAGAGCACGCATGATGCCGGCTGCGCGGCAGGGTGTCATCGACCAGCAGCGAATGAGGCTCTGACGACATGAAGTCGACGACCACGCTGCACAAGGATGCGCGATCCGCACGAAGAACAAGTCAGCGAAGAGAGCAGCGACAGAGGCAGCGCTGACGCGAACAGCGTGGACGAGCACGAGCCTCATCCTCCTACGCCTCCTCCTCCTCCTTCTCCTCCTCCTCCTCCTCCCTCTTTTACCTCCTTCTTCGCCTCCCCCTCCCTCTTCTACTCTGTCCTGATCCTAGTTCTTCTCCTCCTCCTCCCTCTTCTCCTTCCTCCCTTCTGCCTCCTCCCTGTCCCTACTCGTTCCTCAGTCCTGCTCTACTGATTTCCCCCCACCCCCTCTCTCTCTCTCTTTTTTTGCTCTGTCTCTCTCTCTCTCTCTCCTTCTGGTCCCTCCTTCTGCTGCTCCTACTCCTCCTTATCCTCCCCTCTTCTACCGCGGACAGGACAATTCGATTCCGCATTCTCCTTCCCTACCCCCCCCTCCTCCTCTTCTTCGCCTTCCGGCCTTCATCCATCCTCCCTGCGCAGAATGGACACGCTCTGTATCGCAATAACACAGGACTGGCGCCTCATATCCGGAGGATTCTCAGCATCGGCTCCAGGTTCCCCCTTCTAGTCTGCACTCAGGCGTTTTGGGGGAACATCCAGCATGCATATTCGGTACTCAAACCACGGCTTCTGCCGATCTTTCCAGCGCGCAGGGGGGGTACTTCTCGCTCACAGGGGGCGCTGGGAGGAACGGAGAGCCGCTGGCAAGTCGCGCGCGGTGTAACGGACGGGGCGGGCACGGCAGTGCAGCCCAAGAGCACCAGGTCTCCTCCTGAGGACCCGCACCTCGTCGGCCCAATGCTCCTCCAGGTAGAGTACCAGGTCCTCCATGATGGTGCGCACCACCTCGGTTCCCTCCGCCTTCCCTGCCCCCTCGCCGTCGTCCGCATCCACGCTTTCCCGTCCGCCTTCTCCCCCCCACACCTCCTCTGAAAGCAGCCATCTCCTTTCCCGTCCCCCCCAGCTCCGACCCCCCCCTGCCAGTGCGAGGGGCAACCATAGAGGGGGGGACTAGCACGAAGGGGATGCATCGACCTGGAATCGGCGATGCATCGCCGATAGGTCGGCGATGAGCCCCCCGATAGCGGAACCGCTATCAGACCCCTATCGGCGATCAATGGGCGATTTGGGGTCGATGCATCCCCCCATGCCCATCCCCCCCTTTCGTTCCCTGACCGCCTTCATCTTCCTCGTCGTCGTCGTCGTCGTCGTCGTTGTCCTCCCATCCTCCTCCTCCTCGTCCTCCTCCTCCTCCTCCTCCTTCCCCCCTCACACAGCACCTTCCACTGCTCCATCCCCAGCTCCCGTAACCCCCTCCTCCTTTCACTCCTCGTCCTCGATGTCCTCCCATCCTCCTCCCTTCCTTCCTTCCTCCCTCCGTCCGTCCCTCCCTCCCTCCCTCCTATTCCACTTCCCCATCGCCTTCCTCCTCGCCGCATGCTTCACTGTCCTCCTCGAGCTCGTCCTCGCGCTCCCCCTCATTTTCTTCTTTCATCCTTCGACACCAGACGCTTCCTTCCTCCTCCTCCTCCTCTTCCTCCTCCTCCTCCTCCTCTTCCTCCTTCTCCTCCTCCTCCTCCGTCTTCTCCTCCTCATCCTCCTACGTCTTCTCCTCCTCTGCCTTCTTCTCCTCCTCCTCCTCCTCCTCCTCCTCCTCCTCCTCCTCCTCCTCATCCTGATCCTTCTGCCTGTCCATCTCCCGTCCCCCCCCCTCCTCGATTCCCGCTCGCCCATCCATGCAGGCCCGTCCTGGCGCTGGAGCGTCTCGGCCCAGCACCGCCCCCCCGCCCCCCACATACCCTCTCGCGGCCTCCGCGCGCGCTCGCGCGCGGGGCCCGTCCGCGCGCCCCAGGGACGGGCCCCGGCCGCCCCCGTCTCCTGGATCATGGTCTCCTCCCCCATCCCACTCCCCCTCCTCCTCCTCCTCCTGCTCCTCCTCCTCCTCCTCCTCCTCCTCCTCCTCGCCCTGGCCCTCCCACTCCTCCTGGCCCTACGCCTTCTGATGATGGCTCGATGGTTCACGACCGCAGGAAGAGAAGGAACGATCGAGCATGGGACGACGCGAAAAGGAGAGGGCGACCGCCTGCCAGGCCTCACAGGCCCGCGTAGTGCACGCTGAAGGCCCAGTTCAGGAGGCAGCAGGTCAGGGAGCAACGGTATCCCAGAGGTTGTGTGTCGTGCTGGGTGTGTTGGGGAGGGGAGGCGGCTGCGTCTTGGGTACCCCGAGGCACGGGGTTGCGTCCTGCCTGCTTCAGGAGGACTGGTGGGTGAGGGGGGGGGGTCGGGCGCGGGGCTCCCACAGTAGTGGCAGTGGTTGGCCGTGGGCCGCTATAGCGGTGGCTGCTGGCGGCAAGCCGTGTTGTTGTGGAGGGCGTCCTGACGCCGTCTGACCGCTCGTCTGGGGGGCCAAGCGCCTCCGCGTAGTTGCGCCGGAACGTCGCGGTGTTGGAAGCAGGGGCGAGCCCGTCGGAGGTCGCGGCCGTCGCGGGGGGGGGGGGGCGTCGTCGGAACGTACCCGCCACGCGGGGAGGCCGTCGGGTGCGGCGTCGGGCTGCCGTCGGGCAGGCTGCTCGGCGGCTGGCGCTCGGCCGCGGGCGAAGAGTGGGTCCTAGCCGGAGTTCTGGGCCATGAAGTCCTCAACGTCTGTGGAAAGCCAGCTTGCCCTGTTGCCCTCTTCGAGGGTCCTCCAGGTCGCCTCTGCGGGTCTGTCGTGGGCAACGGACGCCTCGTATGCCGCAGAATTTGCGAACGACGCCTCGTAGTAGGGCAGCTGCTCCTCCAGGGGCAGCTGGGCGACTGCGGCGGGGGCCATTGCCGCCAGCTGGGCCAGTCGGGCCTCAGCGTACCTGTCGGTCGGGCCGTCTGGCCTGTCCTCGAGGCCCAGCTCCAGGTGGCATACGTATGGCCTCAGGTGGTATGCTGGCGTGCTGCCTCAAGTCGTGGATCGTGTGATGCTCGTGGGCGTTGGCAGCGGGTTGGTCATGGTTCAGCCCGTCGAATGGCCTGTCGGGATCGGACGGACTGTGGGGTCGCCGCCGCCGCCGTCATTCTCGGAATCGCTGTCGGCGTCGTCCGTCCGCTCTTCGGCATAGCGGTGCGCTCGCGTTTGGCTGTCTCGCAAGCCCTTTCGAATTGCGGCCACCGCGCGCGTGTCCTGTGCGACGAGCTCGTCTTCCTGCTGTTGCTGTTGCTGCTGCTGCTGCTCCACCTGCTGCTGCTGCTGCTACTGCTGCTGCTGCTCCTCCTCCTCCTCCACCTCCTCCTCTATTGCCTTCTCTTTCTGATTTCCCTTCCTCTGACTCGTCCTATTCCTCATCCTTCCCTTTCTCCTCCTCATTTCCCTGTGCGTGTTCGTCCGTCCTCCTGTTGATGCTGTTCCTCTCATTTCTCCCGCTCTTGTTGCACTGTTGCGCTCCTACATCCTAAATACAGTCCTCCTCCTGTCCCCCTCTTTCCCCCTGCTCCATACCATTGAGTATGCCCCCATGTTCTTCACCTTTCCTTCTGTATCGATCTGATGCAAGGGCGGCGCTTGCCTCCGTATCGGACACGTCGGCAGACACCTCCGCGCTGGGCTGCGTGCAAGAGGAGCAAGTGCCCACAAGAAGCGTAATCGATTAGGGCTCTCGGGTGGATTTGCTCCGTCGGCGCCGAGCGAGAAAGTAACACGTTTTGGGGTCTGGGCAGCCCGATGGCACACGGGCATGCTGGACTGGGGCGATCGGATGGTTTTGCCCACTGGGCACAAGCAAGACGGTGACACGCTTGGGGTCTGGGCGGCCCAACACGCATTCCACTTTCGAGTCAGCGGCGCAGAGGGTCCCCAAGCGCGAGTAACAGATGGAGGTGCCAATCCCACCAGCCCTCTGGGCGACAAGTGGTCTAACGAGATTCCTCTTCCTTCTTCCACAACCCCTTCTTCCCCTTCGGGGGAGGGTTTACCCCTCCCCCTACCCCCTCCCCTGGACCTGGACGGGGGGTCCCGCGAGGGGTTGGAGGTCCAAGATGGCCCAAGATGGCTCCAGGAGGGCCTCCGATGCTCCAAGATGGCCTCCAAGACGGCTCAAGACAACCGAAGCTGCTACAAGACAGCTTCCGACATGCCTCCAAGAGCCCCCACGAGGGCCACAAGACGGCTCCAGGTGCCCTCAAGGACCCCTCAGGACCTCCCCGAAAAACCAACATCCTTCAACCAGCTAAAAGAACCCAACGAATTGTACCTTGTCGCCTTTTCGCTTCCGATGCGCTTCTGAGGCCTCAAGGTGGCCCCACGATGACCCAATAAAGCCCCAAGAGGGGCCCAAGAGCCCCCCAATACGGCCCCAAGAGCGCCCCAAGAGACGGTTTTGAGGGCCCCAGAAGGGGGAC
This sequence comes from Prorocentrum cordatum, assembly GCA_963575745.1. Taxonomy (NCBI): domain Eukaryota; class Dinophyceae; order Prorocentrales; family Prorocentraceae; genus Prorocentrum; species Prorocentrum cordatum. The sequence continues at coordinate 29,958 of CAUYUJ010018245.1, read as the reverse complement.
TGAGATACAGTAACCCACCCTTTTGATCGATAGCCTCCACGATGGCCCCAAGAGGGCCTCCCAGGTTCCCAGCAGAGCCCCAAGAGGGCCCCAAGAGAGCTCCAAGAGGGCCCCAAGAGGGCCCCAAGACGGCCCGAAAAGCGCCCAAGAGCGCTCCAAGAGAGCCCCAAGAAGCGGTTTGCGAGCTCCTGGGGGGGGGGGGGAGTTGGGGACCCCCCCATCCTTTGATCGATGGCCTCCAAGAGGGCCCCCAAAACTCCCAAAGAACACCAACAACATCAACAACCGCAATAATACCTCTAGATGGTTCCATGGGTCCTCGTCCGCGTGGTCCTCATCCGCGTCCGCCTCCGCCTCCTCCTCCTCCTCCTCCTCCTCGTCTTCCTCTTGGTCCTAGTCCTCGTCCGCGTCTTTGACCCAGACCCCCCCGTCCTCCTCCTCCTCCTCCTCCTCCTCCTCCTCCTCCTCCAGATCCCATCAGCCCTTTGGGCGACAGGTTGTCTAACGAGGGTCTCTTTTCTCTTCCACACCCCTCTTCCCTTCGGGGAGGGGAGCCCCCCCCCCTCCCTGAAGTTTTTTTGGAAAAGGGTCGCAAGGTGTCGGAGGCTCCTTTTTCCAGCCATTGGGAGGACCATTTTTTTGTCACCCCTCACGGTGATCGTGGCCCTCGAGGGGGGGACGCAACTCGAGTACCCCCCCCTTTTTGAACGACCGACTCCAAGATGGCCCCAGAATGCCCTCCAGGGCTCCCAAAAGGCTCCCAAGAGGGCCCAAAGAGCGCCCCAAGAAACCCCACGAGGCCTCCAAAAAAACACCCGAGACGCCCTCAAGAGGCCCCCGAGCGGCCTCAGAGAACCCAGAATGACCTCCAAGATGGCCCAGGTAGCCCAAGCTGGCTCAAGATGGCTCCCAAGATGCTCCAAGCGGCCCCAAGACCGCTCCAAGACGGCTCGAGATGAGGAGCCTTCCCTGCCTCCCTCGCTGTTTGACTATGCGTGTCTCTTCCTCTCTCCTCCCGTCAACTCTCATGGGCATCGTTTCTGAAAAGGGCTGATGGAGATTTTATTCGTCGCAGCCGCAGGCGAAGGCGCCGACGGCGTCACAAGTCAACTCGGGCTACGAACAAACCTAATCAACCTAAGCGCGCACTAGCGGCTGCTGAACTACCGCCGAGGAACGCAGCGCTGGTGGGGATATTTTTTTTTGGTCGCGGCCGCAAGCGAAAGCGCAGACGGCGACGAGGGTGTCCGGGCCAACGGGCAAGCCCTGTTAGCTGCAAGGCGCAGCGCGAGCAGGCCGGGCCAGCCCTCAGAGGCAGCAGCTGCTGCAGCGGCGGCGGGGGGCTGACTGGCTGAACTGCAACGCCCAGAGAAACTCGAGCATCATGCAGACCTGTGGCAAAGTGCCAGGGAATTCCCAACTGTGCGCCGCGGCGCCAGTCCACCACGGTGTAGGTGCCATGACGAGACAGAGAGTGTCCTACACGCACAATCCGCACAAACACTGTAGCTGGTGGGGATACGCGAAGAGTCAAGTATTGCGATCGAGCATAATCGACAGCGCAGTGAAAGAAGCGTCAATCACTGACGTGCAAATATGGATGGTGGGTAGGAGGAACTGTAACCCAGCGAACGTGCCGCAGCCAGAAACTGAGGAGCACGTCGGAGCGAGCTCGACCCAAGGTGAACTGGAGCGAGAACAGTCTGGTGCTAATTGCCACTGAAGACGCAATGCACACGGGCACGTTGGAATTCTGGGAAGGTACACGGCGGCGGGTAGGACAATGTTAGGTGCCGATCGGGTCTGGCGCCACACTCACGTCTACCGTCCCCTCAGTTCTGCCAGCTCCTGGAACCAACTCCAGCGCGCCGCGCGTGCGACATTTCGTAACCCTCCCTGCTTTCCCGGGTGTGGCAACTAAAGAAATATTCGCGGCACCACCTGACGGGAAAACTACCTACACGTGGTGCAGAAAACGCCGTGTACTTGTCCGTTCCACGTGCCGGTTCGCTCCGCGCCCAAATTTGAAGCATCGATAGAACAATGCCTTACGTGATGTCGGCTTCGTCGAGCCTGCGGGTTGTGAATCAAAATTCAGCGGCCCGGCTGCCGCGCTGCCGGCCCCGCTCAATACTCGATCAAGTGCGAGTATCTGTAGCTCGGCAAAAACTTCTTCTGCAACTTCTCCTCGCCGTGTCCCGCAGTGCTGTCGGCGGAAGCACTATTGCCCGCCATCGCGTCCAGGATGCGGTCCAACGAGATGCTGCTCCTCGTCGTCGGATGGGCTCGCAAACCCCGTGTGTCACACCACGGCAGGTCCTCAATCTGTTTCGCTTGAAGCTGATCGGCGCGCCGCCTCGGATGTCAAGCCATGCTGTTCTCAGGCGGCGGCTTGGCTGGGCCCATGAGCGGCGCGGAAAACATGGACATGCTGTCGACCACCACCACTTTGGCTGGTGCCGCGTGTCCTCCTTCCTCTCAAGGCCTCCAAGTCTGGCCAGCAGAGGTGGAGGCGCGCGTCATCTCGCGCAGTGTCGCAGGGAGGCCTGCAGCCCATCGGCGGCCCCGCATGCGGCTTCCGCAACAGCTCCGTGCCGAAACTCAATCTGCCGGCCAGCTTGTGTGGCTGGGCCACTGCGTCCAACTAGCGGCAGATCTCTTTGTCGCTATGACGACAGGGGTCCATCTGCATGCATGCTGATCCTATCATTCCGTATCCTGTCTCCTCCTTGCGCTTGACTGAGCCATCGCTGTGAACAAGCAGCCGCCTGGCGCACTTCATGGCCTGGTGGGCGACTCGGGCCTCGACTCTCAACGCGGCCAAGACAGCGCTATTGAGCTGCAGTGCCTGTCGGATGAGCAGCTTGGTGTTGGCCATCTGCAAGTCGAGGACGCGCGCGGCCATGGCGTGCTGGGTGAACCTCGCAACTGCCCCCAACAAACTCGCGAAGATGTCTGGGAGTGGACCTTCCGTTGGCGGATCCGCCGTCGGCCGCCGCGACATGGCAAATGGCGCGCGGTGGTCGCACCGCGTTTCCCAGCCGTAAGGGACTGGTGCACGCGACGCGGCTGACTGGTGACTTGCCGCGCTGGGAACGGTCTGCTGGAGGGTCGCCCTCACAGGCTTGACTGTGTCTGCCGCTGTGGCAGGTCGTAGTATAAATAGTGCGTCAAACGTGGGCCCCGCCGCTGCCGCCCCAGCGGCCGCGCCGCTGGTGCTGGGTGGGGCATCGCCGATGAATCGGGAGATTGCGGTGGCGTCGCCACGTCCGCGGCGCGCTGGACGCAGGGCCACTTCGTCGCCGCTGCTCTGCGTCCACCGGGTCTCGCAACGTGGGTGTAGGATGTGTCGGCGCGGCAGTCGTGCCGCGGGATCGCCGTGCTCGGACTCCCCCAGTTAGACGACGCACATGCGATCGTCGCTGTGGAAGCTGGCTGCGGCTTCAGCTTGCTCCAAGCGCCCAGCAGGAGGAGGGTCAACGGAAGTCGCTGCTGTCGCTGCCCTCACCTCCTGGCGTCGATGCCGGCATCCCTCCATAGCAGCTTGGGCGACGTGCATCTCGTCGATGGTGCCTTGCCCAATGTGGCCGAGGGGTTGTGCTGACGTTAGCTGAGATGGGTCGTGGGAGTTGGTTGTCGGTGCCCCGGCCCTTGAGAAACTACTGGCGGTCTGAAAACCACGGGGCCACTCGGCCAGAAATTTGATTGACCTCCACGTTGCTGCTCGTCAAGAGTGGCGAGTCCTCCGGTTGTTTAGAGATCGGCAGTGGCGTGGCTGCTTGGATGCCGAGTGGCGGCAAGCCCGATCTCGCGCCAGTCTGAGCCAGCCATATCGAGCTTTCCGCAGACGCCGCGGGAATTCCCAGAGCGGTAATCTTGAGGGCTGGCCCAGTTGGGCAGACTCGCCTCAAGGGGGCGCGGGGCGGTCGAACGGCGCCTACCTGGTCTGGTGGACGCACGCCTAGTGGGAACGAACGCGTGGCTCTGCAAGGTATCTGACTGGCGGTGAATGGGGGTGCAAACAATGACATAAGCATGAACGCTCGGAGGTCCGCGCAGATTCCTCGGATCGGCGCTGGACCACCCTCCGTGGCGCGCGGGGCGCGCCAGGGGCGGCGCCGGCGGCGCCGCCAGGGGGGTCCAGCGCCGATCCGAGAACTCCGCGCGGACCTCCGACTTGTTATGCTTATGCTATTGCTTGTCCCACGAGGCTCCCGGCCTGGAGCTTGCGGCGAGGTGGCCGCGCCACTGGTGCCGGAAGTCCAACCGCGAGGCGGCCCGGGGGCCGAGCTGCCGGCGCCGCCGGCAGCCCGCGCTTTTGTTCCGCAGCCTGCGCCGCCTCTTGACGTGGGGCGCTGGGGCCCATGGGCCGTCTGCGCCGATGCAGCCGACGCAGGCGCGGATCCAACCTGCGGCTGAGCCATCCCAGAGATCCGACGCTCCCCCAAAAATGGGAGCGGGCGGAGTTTGGCTGATTCGGCCTCTGGAAGCCCTCGCCGGGCCTCGGGAGCGTCAGAAAATGACTTAGGGCGAGAAGCCGGCCCTAGGGAAGTGGTCCAGACCTCCGGGCCCGCGCATCGATAAACATTGGAGCAGCCGGATGTCTGGGACTTGCGCCCCAAACGCGTCGGAACGTTGTGAAGTTGGCTTTGCCGCGCGCGGCTTTGCTAGCGCTGCTGCAGCAAGCGCTGTTGCCCAGTGGTCGAAGGCTTGTGGTCGGTCAGGGGTCGGTTGGTCGTTGGTCGGCTACTGGGTGTCTATGACCATGTGGGTGCGGTGTCCCCAAAGCGGTGCCCTTGGTAGTGGTTGTGGGCCTTGCTGTCCAAGGTCGGTCAGTGGGCTGGAGTGCTCAACGTTGATGAACAGTGCGCGGCCTGGCTGCTTATCTCGACGCCGTGGGCAGGCCTTGGCCAGGTTCTTGTCGGGGTCGCGCTCGCAACCCCGCGAGCGTTGACCGTCGCGGCGTGGAATCTGGTTCCTTGTCACGCTCGAACCCCTTGCATGAAGCCCTGAACGGCCTGTGCTCCTGTTTTGCCTTTGCTGGTGGTGAATGTGTTGCTGGCGGCTCCTGGGCTGGTGCTTGCGGCGAGGTGGCCGCGTCGCTGGCGCCGGCAGTCCAGGCACGAACTGGCCCGGCGCTGGGGCCCATGGGCTGTCTACGCCGATGCAGCCGACGCAGACGCGGGTCCAGTCCGCGGCTGAGCCACTTGCGCCCAAGACGCGTCGGAACGTTGCGGAGCTGATGTCGCCGCGCGCGGTTTGACTGGCGCTGCTGCAGCGAGCGCTATTGCCCAGGGGTCGGATGCTTGCGATGGGTCAGGGTTCTCTTGATCGTGAGTCGGATGCTGGGGTTTGTGACCATGTGGGTGCGGTGGCCCAGAAGTGGTGCCCTTGGTAGTGGTGGTGGGCCTGCCAGGTGGGCTGGCTGCTGATCTTGACGCCGTGGGCAGTCCTTGGCCAGGTGCTCGTCGGAGTCGCGCTTGGAGCGCCGCGGGCGTCGACTCCTGCGGCGTGAGAATTGGTTTCTTGTCACGACGAGCCCCTCGCATGTAGTCCTGAACGTGCCTTCGCTCTTGCCGTTGCCCGTGCGGACTCCAGCGAAAGTGTCCTCGAGGTTGTGTTCGGCCATGTGTCCACGAAGGTTTTGTTGTATTATCCCTGCCCTCTGCACTTGCGATTCGTGACTTTTCTGACTGGCTCGTTGGCATGTCGGCGCCATCGGGCCTGGTGGCGCTCGTGGGGCGAGAAACGCGCTGCTTAAACGTTGGTCCAGAAGCCGCGAAAGCTTCAGCCAGGCCTTCGTGGCTGAATTGGCCAGCGCCGAATGGGACGCCCGCCTCCTGTGCCGCGAGCGCCACCTGGGCGTTGACTGGGGCGCAGTGTGGCGACAGCAGCAGAGCCGCTAAAGGCCTGCAGCCAGCAAAGGACATGGAGGCAAGCGGCACAGCGGAGCGACCTGGCCCACGGGTGAGAGTCTCGACTGCGCGGGCTCCAGGGCGATAGGCGACCGAGGGGCAGCTAGCTGCTCAGCGCGCCCTCTCGACGCCACGGAGCCGATGACAGCGTGGGGTCACCCGTCTCAGGTGGCCCACGCACCTTCGCCACCTGTCTACGCGCCAGTTGGGTGCTTCCCGTTTTGCCTGGTTCGGGCGATGAGCGTGGCGCCTTCCAGCCCAGGCCGCTCCCTCCTCCTCCATCTGTCTGCGCACCAACCGGGTGCTTTCCCGTCGCTTACCTATCCGCGCACCAGTTGGGTGCTTTCCCTGGGGCGCCCGCTCTCCCGAGGGCGCCCGCTGCCCGGTCTCCTGCGCGACGCCCAACCCGAGCGACGAGCGACGCGCTGGGCGGCCAGACCGGCCTCCTCCCCACCCGCTGCATGGCCACCTGGTGCTCTGCAGCTCCTCGCCCACGGGTGCGCCATCCAATCCAGTTTGCGCGCCGACTCTGGCATCGGCGTGCCCCTCCCCGGTGCCGCCTGCCGCTCCCCGCGCGCCCCGCCGCTCGGGGCCCGCCTCCCTCTGCTCCTCGCGTCCCCCCGCTGTCCCGCCGCGTCGGCGCAGCGTCTGCGTCGGTGCTGCGGCCGTAGTGGCTGGAGTGCTGCCCGCCTGCCTCCTGGTAGCGCTGGCCCTGCCCCTGCCCCGGCGCTGCCCCCCCCCCCCGCAGCTGCCGCGCTCTGCCCTCCGCCGGGCGCCCTATCTCCCGGCGCTCTGGCAGCGCCCTGGTTGTGGCTGGTGCCCGCAGCCCCCGGGCTCTGTAGGCTGGCATTGCCATGGTCGGCAATGCGCGCTGCTCCGCTTGGGGGTCTCCGCCGTTGCGGCTCGCCCCCGGCTTCTGCCGCCCCGCCCTGGGCCCGCGCCCGTGCTCCATGGCGCGTGGCGCCGCCCTCCTCCGGGCGCGCGGAGTGCCCTGCCCATCCCCGGGCTTCCGCGGGTGGCTGCTATCCCTGGCGCCCCCCTTGGGTGACGCCGCGTAGCGGCTCGACCGTCTCCCTGGGAACCCCGCCCGTGCGCCGCTTGCACCGGGCTCCGCCGCGTCCCAGGCTGTGATGCCGTGCGCCGGCCTTGCGATGGCGTTCGCTCCTCCACCGTTCGCCCTCGCCACCTCGCCCCTGTGGCCTGCGCCGCCCAGCTACCCAATGGCGCTGCGCCCCTGTTCCGCCCGCTGTGCTCCACCCTGGGTCCGCCCCCGCAGCCGCCGCAGCGCCGGTCGCGCCGAGCCCCTGGCCCGCTGCCGTGCGCCCGTGCCGCTGCCCCCCCCGCCCTGGCGCCCCGCCTTGCCGGCCGCCTGCTGCTCCCGCCCCCCGCTTGCTGGGCCCCGCCCGCGCCGCGGCTGCTGGCCCCGCCCCGGGGTGCGCCGTGATGCCGCCCCGCGATTGCTGCCGGGGGCCGCCCCCGCGCGCTCCCCGCGGCCCCGCTGTGTGTGAGTGCCCCCGCGCTCCTGTCTCTCCCCCCCCTGCGGCCGCCCTCTCCCCTCTCCCTCCCCTCTTGCATGCGGACCAATTCGCGACTCCGTAGCTCGGTGATGCTATTCGTGCGAGCGGATTGCCTCTGCTCTGGCGCGACGGAAAAAGTGTGCGCGAAGCCCTGCCCTCTGTACTTGCGTTTCAAGACTTTCCTGACTGGCTCGCTGCCATGTCGGCGCCATCGGGCCTGGTGGCGTTAGTGGGCCGAGAAACGCGCCGTTGAAACGTTGGTCTCCAATAGTCCCTGAACGTCGTCAATGTTGAGCTCGCGGTCGCCGAGGGAGCTGGCGGCGTCGGAGTCGGTGCCGAAGTCGGCCCAAGCGACTGGGTAGGCCTCCTGTGGGCCAGGCCCAACGGCCGCGCCGCTGGTGCCCGGCTCAGCTCAAAACCCGTGAATCCGACCGCCGGTGGCTCTTGGCCACACCATGGTTGCCAATGGCGTCGGCCCGGAACGTGGGCGCTCCCGAGCCCGACGAACCACCGGAGCGGATCGCGAGGGCCAGGCTGTTTGGTGTACGTTCCAGCATGCGTCCGAGCTGGCGCATTTGTCGGCGCATGTGTCTGTGCTGCTGGGCATTCGCAAGAATATTCATATTGCAGTGCTGCCTGCAGGGGTATTGCTAACTTGCTGTCGTCGACGCCGCGCGCCCGTGGTAGCTGAAGACCTCGTAGCCGATCATCATCTGGCCTGCATTTTGCGCGCGGTTCCACATGATATTGAACCTGGTGGGTAACTCGCCGATGCAATCGTTACCTTGGCGCGAGAAATTCATCAGTTGAGTCGCTGCTGTCGCCCTCCCTCGCTTAGCTGAGCCCACCGTTCAGTCAAGCTGCGAATGATGAGCCGTCGTCACATCAGTATGACACCCTGCATCAATACTTGCGGAAACCATTCGCCGACGTACTCGCGAGCAAATGCGACTGCGGCTCGCCAGAGATCTTTCATTTCATGCCGGAGCTGGCCACTGACCATAACATGACATCCCGCGCCCAACGTCGAAATGGGATGCGGTTCTGCTGCTAGGGCCCCCACTGGTGCAGAGATCGTGCGTTGCTTCCGCCGCCACCTTGGTTGCCACCATCCACGCACGCTGCCGCGGTGCCTAACCATATGTTCTGCCAGCCTGCGTGCCTCTCTTCCCAGATGTCGTAGGCTGTGGCCAGGCCTGGTACCCAGCAAGTCTGTTCGGCTTGTCGGAATCGTCGAGGTTGAGCCTTGGTGTGCTTTTCCTCGTCGCCGTAGAAGGCGATCTCCGTGGTCGAGTGGCTGTCATGCCCGTCGGAGCGCTCGTCGTCGTCGATCGCAGGATGGCAAGCCCAAACCGATGGCCGCGCCATCGGTTCCAAGTCAGGTGGTGGTGTCGGAGTTATCCCAAGGTGGTTTGGTCACTGGCTGAACCACTATCCCGCACCAGCTGCCGCGCAACTGGTGGGAGGGATCATGGCAGCAGTCCTGTGCCATAGCGACGCGGCCGCGCCTCGTTCGGCGGCCGCGCCTCCGGTGCCACCGCCCCCTGGGCCCAGCAAAGCTCTCCCGTGCCAGCTGCCGCGCAGCTCGTCTGGGAATGAGCTGCCGAAGCCCAGCAGGTCCGCCGCCGGGGTCTCTGCTCTCGAACACCGTGTCGTGAGTGTCCTCGAGATGAAAATTCTCGTCCGGGGGCTCTGGCACCTGTCTATGTATCTGTACAACTGTAGAGATTTACTGTTTCGACTCGTGGGAGTTTGAACAATCTACCGGAATTGGCCGCCCCCCGAGGACATCCCTACCCGTCCTCGCCATGGTGATTTGCATGAAGTCTAGCCGACTTGGCAACATGGCCATAATTTAGAAAGTCAGTGCTCGAACAATTTGCCGCGAAGAGCTGGAACCGCGACGCGGTGGAGAATGTCGCGGTGACGCGGGAAGGGAAGGGAAGCAAACTGTAATAACGTTCGCCGCGATGGCACGGGAGGAAATCATCGTACGATGTGCAGACAGCAGCCTGCTCCGCTACCAGCAAAATATGCAACTGATTCGGGCGATAGGATAGTTTGCTCACTGGGCGCAAGCAAGAAGGTTACACGCTTGGGGTCTGGGCAATCCAAGGCGCAATCAACACGGGCGCGTCAGAGCTCTGGTGCCGTTCGGGTTGCACGAGCATGAGAAGAAGGAAGGGTATAGGGGGTATGGGGGAGGAGGGAGCGGAGGATGAGCGGGAGGGGGAGGCGCATCAGGAGCACGAGGATGAGGCTGAGAGGGGAGAGAAAAGGGTGGAGGATAAGTGGGCGGAGCAGGAGACAAGGAGGGGAGGACACGCAATGCCAGAATGATGACAAGCACATCGTGCAAGACAACGAGTAGCAAGAGAGACAAAGGGTCGAACGCCTCTGCGCCCGGCTGTGCGTTGCTCTCCATCCTGTCCGTGGAAACGCTCGTGAACTGCTGCTTCGTCAGCACCGAGAGGTGGTGCTCTAAAACCTTCCCTCCCACTCTCCCCCCTTCCCTCTGCCTCCTCCTCCTTCTTTTCCTTCTTGTGTCTTCAGCCGTCCTGGACGGTCTGCGGCCGTCTGGGGCCCGTCCTGAGACTGCCTAGGGGCCCCGGCTGGTGGTCTCATAATCGAGCACAGGCCATCCTGCTCCTTGTCCGCCTCCAGCTCCTCTTCCTCCTTCTCTTCTTCTTCCTCCACCACCTCCTCCCCCTCCTCTTCCCGCATTCGGGAATGCCGTGCTGGTACATTCACCACCTCGCACTTTGAGGCCACTGTGTTACATGTCTACGAGTGCGTAGCGACACATTTGTAGGATTTGAACGGAGGAGGAACGGGAGAAGGAGGAGGAGGAGGACCAGTGTAAACCCAAGAGTCGCCAACGATGCTGGAGTAACCCCCCCCTCCAAGCTCCCTCTTCACAGGCCCCTACAACGGTTCATTTCCATGGAGGGAACTGCCTGGTTGGAAGACACCCGTTTGAGGACCCTGAAGCATGCCAGAACATTGTTCTCGGGATTCCATCGCCACGGATCAACCTGACTGTTGCGTCTTGGCGATCCTGAGTCGTGCCAGAACGCCATTACTAGGACTTCAACGCAGAGAATCAACGTAACTGTTGTGCCCGCGTAATCCTGAATCCTTCCTAAACACCCTTTCTGGTACGTTGATGATGGGAACTCGTGAAGCTTTTGAGAATTTCGCAAGCGAAAATGCGCGGCGCTGAGGCGAGAACCACATTTTGAAAAAGGAACCGCCCTCAATCCGCGAAGCCCTTGCAAATCTTGAAAGCGAATGTGCGCCGCGCTAATGCGAGAACCATATTTTGAAAACCACGCGCCCTCAATCCGTGAAACTCTTGCAAATTTTGAAAACGAATGTATGCGGCGCTAAAGCGAAAACCACATTTTGAAAAGGAACCGCCTTCAATATGTGAGACGCTTGCAAATTTTGAAAACGAATGTGCGCCGCGCTTGGGCGGGAACCACATTTTGAAAACCGCTCGCCCTCAATCCTTGAAGCTCTTGCAACTGTTGAAAACGAATGTGCGCCGCGCTAAAGCGAGAACCACATTTTGAAAACGACCCGCCTTCAATCCGTGAAGCTCTCGCTCATTTTAAAACGAATGTGCGCCTCGCTAAGGCGAGAGTCACATTTTGCAAACCACTCGCCCTCCATCAGTGAAGCTGTTGCCAACTTTTGAGCTTCTTCATGACGAGAAAATCTCAGGCAAAACGCCTGACCCGCCCTAAAAACTGGCATCGGGATGCGACAGGGAAAACATACTTATCAGGAAAAGGAATGGAGCAGGTGGGGGGGAAGGAGGTGGGGGGGAAGGAGAAGGAGGAGGAGGAGGCGGAGGAGGGGGAGGAGGAGGAGGAGGAGGAGGAAAAGGGGGAAGAAGAGGAAACATTCGACTGGCCGAGTCGAACAACCGACGGGAGAGAGCATGGGCCATCTCATGGGCTGCTCACCTTGCAATCAAAGTGTAGCAGCAAGACGCGAAGCGTCAACAGTGGAAACCAGCAATCAGAGAGGGCCTTACCCGATTCAGGATGCCGCCTTGCCCGAATGGTGGCAGCACTATCATGATTACGTCTGTAGTTAGCGTGTGGGGGGCCATGCTCAGACGGTCCCAAGCAATCAATTTCGAACGTGCCCTTGGCCACTCCGCCATGAAAAACTTGGTACGAACCACGTATGGTGCAGACCATCACCACACGGGTCACCAGAACCTGGTGTCTCTGGAACTCGACAACAACATCAGAAGCTGGCACCGACACCCCGTCCAACGTGGAACTCGCCTCAGCGCCAACACATTCGGTCCCAGGTGGGATTGAGGCTGTCTTCGGCCTCAAGGGCCGCCGCCACCGCCGCAGACCGCAAAAGGGGGGGGGCGCTCTGGAACGCATCGTCCGACCGAGCCTTGAGCCTCTGTTGGGCCGTGGGCTAAAAGTGTCCCTGTAACAGCTGAGTGAGGCTAGTACAGGTCCTCGCCAAACCCAAACACTCCGCACATAGGTAAACTTTGGGGCGTTCAACTAACATACTATGTGCAATAAGAGCCACAATCCTGAGAGGGGCCCGCATGCGGAAAACACGGGGCGGCCAATCACTCAGTGAGTCGCGGTAAATCATCTGACATGCTCACCATGAAATAAGCCGTGCCTGCAACTTGCTTTTGCCATACATCATAAGCTTTAACTACATGGTCTACAAGCGCGTACTTCGTATCTCCCATTTTAGCAAACATGTCAGCCCATACATTCCGGAGACAATACTCCCACGGGTGTTCGTCCATCTTGAAGAGTTCTTCAGCCGACTTCTGAGACGGGCACCAATAAAAACCGGGCGCTGGTCGCCTTTCCATGGTGGAAAAAATTCTTCGCCACCAATCAGCATACTGAGCGTGAGCGCGAGCGTGAATCGAATTCCATTAATTGCCGTCGTTCGCGAGAGAGACCACATCCGACGCCACCAAGGAGTCGCGGAGTCGCGAGGTAAGAACCGGACTGCAGCAAACACTGCTGCTCTCTCAGCTCTTCCTGCCGGTCCTCAAGATCCCCGTGCACATCGAACTGGTAGCCCATTGTCTCCATGCAACTGTGGCCGCGATGGGGCCAGGTCTAGACCCGTCGGTATACGCCAGGGATGAGCAGGTCGAAGAAACCGAGCTCCAATGTCTCCAGAACATGATCTCGAACCCCGTGGAGACCTTGGATGGGGACTTAAAGCATGGCGGCATACACGTACGCGAGCCAATGCTATCCAAAACGGGCCCAGCGAGCCCTTGACGACCAGTCTCTCGTAGGTGCTCGCGTGCGCGGTTTGTCTTGGGGCCCGAAAAGGTTCTCATCACGTGTGTCATGGTATAACTCGCACATCTAAACCATCATCCCCCAACGTGGTACGGGCCTCTCCGCGACGAGGACATGTCGGCAATGTTATATCCCCGCCTGGTGTTGCCTGTTCCTGGTCCAGATGCCTCCGCGCCGAAGCGCGGGAAGAGCATCTGCAAAACCAGGGATGTCTGACGGCGCCTTTGGCTCCTGCCCAAGGAATTGCGTAGCGTGCGAAGTCGAGTGGCCTCGTCTCAATGGCGCGCGTCTCGATGGTGCTCTAAGATCTTGCGCGCTCGCCGGCGTCCAACGCTCTACCTGCGAGCTCGCGCGCCGAACCGCCTGGCCCTGATCAGCGACAACTGCAATGCTAGATTGCGTATTCCATCGGGTACGACCAAGACTGAACCAGAATGCCTAAAGAGGCCTTCGAACTCGGTTGGAGCAGCTCAGAAGCACACCCACAGCGCCGATGCGATTCGTTGCCGCGCGACAACATCCACAGTCGGAAACGCGCGTGACCATTTTGCTATCTCGCCTGGCCTTGCGACTAAGGCACCCGCTCCGACGATGGGTCGGGGCTGCCGGCGCGCATGCCGGCGAGAGGCGGACATCGCGAGGCAGGGCTTCGCGCGCCAGCGGGGCCCGCGGCGGCGCCGACAGGACCCCGCGCCGATTGTTCTCGCGCGGTGAATTTGTCCGAACGGCGCCAAGGATATGGCTATGTCGTTGAATAGTGGGCGAGCGCAGGCATGCGCGGGGCGCGGCTGCTTCTGGCGTCGAGCAAGGGTCACTTCGAAGAAAAGATCGCGTCGGGGCTGCAGCAGCGCCGCGCGCCGGGCCAGGCGAACCCACCGAGAGCAAGCTCGTGGGGCCCAAGTAGGATCTGAAACATCGTGGGAACGTCGGGCCAGCAGCGCGAGCTTGGGTCGCGGCGGCCAGATGGTCTGGACACACCATGCGGCGCCGAGCTTTCTGGATAAATATTGCGGCTGTTCTCCGGGGGGGGGGAAGCGGCGTCAGGCCCCCGACCATTCCCTCCCTTTTGGACTTCTGCAGTTTTTGGCAGTGGGGGCGGGGGACGGACGCAAACGCTTTTATTGCATACAGGTGGGGCCGACCTCTTGTCCTCGGCTCTTTGGACGTCGCCACCGCCTTCGACGCGATGCGTCATGACAACGTGCTGAAGGCTCTGCTCGGCAGAGGTGTGCGCCCGCAGCTGGTGAAAGCCTTGATGGTTGAAGTCGCAGGGAAGTCCTGTCGCATTGAGCTGCCTGGGGCCGGATTCTCGGACGATTTTCCGCTCGAAGGGGGCGGCGAGCAGGGAGGCAACGACACCCCGGACGAGTTTAATTGCATGATCGAATACCTTATGGAACCCGCCGTCAAAGCGTGGGCGGAGAGAGCAGCCGGTTTCGCTTTGGACGACGACCGACCACGCAGCCTACGTATAACCCACCTCGTTTGGGCTGACAACATCATCATTTTCAGCGAATCGCTCGAGCAGTTCACGGACATGATGCGCGACCTCACCTCTGCAATCGAAGATTACGGGTTCAAATGGAAGTCGTCTTCGTTAGGATGCATGTTGTGCGGTTGCCTGCGGGACACGGCTCATCAGCAACAGAACGCCGTGCACGTCTCCAGTGCTACTGTTCTTAACCGAATGCAGCGCGTTCTGCTTTTGGGCCTTATCTTCGACCCTCAAGGAGATACCGACGTCAGCTTGGAACACCGCTTGTCTCAAGGAGAAACATGTTTTTGGAAGCACAGCCGGGTCTTATCTGGCGTGGGCCGGTATCCCATAAATTACGTGCTTGGTCGACGGCTCCAATGGCATCCAGCTTGTTCTGTTGCGGGTCTTTGCACATATCCAAATACCACCTTGTCCGCTTGCGTTCTTGGGAAAATGGCATGCTCCGCAAGGCTTTCCAGCTAAGGCGGCGACCTGATGAAGGGTATATGTCCTATAACTCCCGTACATTACGCATGATCCAAAATTGGTTTGTTCAGCACGGCCACGCCCCTATTCACCACAAGGTTTTGCGAGCCATCTTCGACGAAGCGTGGCGGGAGCGACAGTTTACTTCGCCCAGCGGGGTGAACTATCTGGCTCTGTCAAGGGCTTACCGCGACCGTCTCTTTTGGGAAGGAATCAAGGACTTCAAGAAGCAGCGCCAGGCAGAGGGCATCGTGCATGCAGGATTCGGCCACAGGCGCGAGTGGGAGGACATCTTCTGCGATGTCTTCGGGACAGACTGGCGTTCGAGACGCGACAGGTGTGATTCGTACGAGTCTTGGAATAAACATTTTGACGAATTTAAAGCTTCACTTTGTACGCAATGGCAGCTTCCCAACCGTGGCCGAAGTGCACAGGACGTTCACGTAGACATCCCGGTCGGCCCCAACAAGCGGAACAAGACTCTCCATCGTACTCTGGATGGGTGTCCGGATCAGCACGGGGACGAACAACCCGACATTGAGTTCCACCGTATTTGCAATTGTTTCGTATTCGTAGTAGACTGCGAACCTCTAGCAGAAGTGACGTGCGGGCACGTGCCGCTGAATGCACCTGGGCTCACACCGGTGTTTGAAAGGATCACCGGGCAGATCTTTAAGTTGATCGATGCTGGATGGTCCCCGGCGTCAGAGACAGGGGATCCCATCTTTTGGCACCGTCGCGAGAACAATCGCATCGCCGACTTTCTTGTAAACCGCACCATGGATGTAGGGACCAGCTGGCGGAAAGACGCCCCGCCAACTCTAGGAGATTTTTGTGTTCTTGAAGCAAATTACATCATTCATTCAGACGGGGGGACACGCACAGGCTCCTGCTCAGCTGCGGCCTGGTATGCCGAAGCAGCTGTATGGCGTGAAGGCCATCGCCACATTTTCCCTATCGCTATGAGTGGAACTTACATGAGCCCGCCTGTTTCTTCCTTCACAGCGGAAGCCATGGCCTTAGAGGACGCAGTCTGCTCGATATCCCGGCTGATACATCAGAATGCCAGTGTGAAGCGCGGCAGAGTTCAGCACAACTTTTTATCTTCATAACATTTGCGTGGTGGCCTGTCACGGTGTGGCTAGAGGCGTCCGAAAGAAAGAAGAAGAACGAAAGCGGCGGCGAGGCTAGCCGCGCGATTGCGAACGGGAGGTTCAGGAGTCTCGACCAGTCGTTCGGCTTGCACGCTCGGCCAAGCAACCAATGAGTCTTGGTCGCCGTAATTTGGCGGAGGTTGAGGTGGCGAAGCAGCTCGATGAGAAATTCAGGTCTTATTTCGCCGACGGCCTGGATTACTTCTCTGACCCCAAGCCGGCAAATCCCGCGCATGGCGTACTAGAGCGAGCTGATGATTTCATCCAGGCACGGCACAAGGAAAGCGAGAAGCTTTGCGAGGACTGGATAAGCGCGGCATTGTCGCGCGGCACTTGCAAGGCCCATCAAGCTGCGCGAGTCAAGGCGCTTGCTGCCAGTATCCCACGCAGTGCGCACGCAACCAAATCATATGGTGGATGATAAGATGCGACAATGGAAGGAGGCATAGGCATGTCACGGTACGAATCACATGGAGCTGCTTGTTGGCGTGCGCCATCACCAGGAAGGAACTCGCTGGACTAAAAGGCAAGGCGGATCGCCCCCCGACTTACGGCTATGAAATGGCTTCGAGGTCCCAGACATGACATGCCAGGGTTCGACTTTTTTCGCAAACAAGCTAGCACTCGCATTCGAAGCTTCGAGATCGACTGCCGTGGCCTGCGCATGCTACGCCGTGGCCTTCCCCCTCTACCTCCTCATTTCAGAAGGGCAAAATGCATCGTGACCCCATGGGCCGTGCAACCATGGGGCCGCCAAGGCCGTATTCTAGGTTCATTCGGGACCAACGCGCACCCCCCCAGGAGGTCGCAAAAGGCCCGGCAGATTCAGGAACAAAAATTCAAGAGGATAAGCTCGTCAAAATCCTCCAACCACCCGGCGTTTTTCCATGTCGTTGAACCTTCCCAATTAGCATGCCAGTCGGTAAAGCCAATCTTGAGTGTCCTCATCGGGCCCAGCTGGATCTTACAAGTACGTAGAGATGGCCACGGTCCAATTTGGATTTTCCAATGCTATGCTGGCCGCAACCATTCTTCCACCATGAAGCAATGCAGACTTCAAACCAGGGCGGCGGCGTCGTGACAGTGGTGTATAGATGTATATGTTTATATAAGTATCTATATATGTATAGTAGCAATCTCGACATCTTCTGACGGTAATATTTCCTCTGCCGTGCCTGCGAATTGCTGGGGCAAGGCCCATCTATGCCATGACATCCGCATGTTTTCACCGTGTGTCCTACAGAAAATAATGCGTGATGGCCCGCTTTGGGTTCTTGAGCGAGAACCGCAACCGGTCTGCGACCTTCCACGTGCTGTGATAAAAAAAGCCGTGCTGTCCACGCAGCTCGTCATGATTAGAGAGCGTGAGAGAGAGAGAGAGAGAGAGAGAGCGTGATCCACCGCCGCTTTACTGTGGAAAATTCCCCCCCCTCTTCCTCCGGAACCCGGCCCGCCCCCCCTTCCGAAAATCCCCCCCCCTGCTGGAACCCTCCCCCCCCCCTTCCCCCCTTTCCCCCGGCAAAGCCCCCCCCTCCCCTAACCCTCCCCCCCCCGCCCCCTCTGGAAAACCGGGGGGGGTCACTGCCGGTTCGAACCCCTCCCCCCCCCCTCCAGAAAACCGGGGGGTGGTCACTGCCGGTTCGAACCGAACCGGTAGTGACCCCTCCCCGGTTTTCGAGGGGGGGGGACGGGTTGGGAACCCCCAGTGACACCCCCGGTTTTCCGCCAGCAGCGGTAGAACATGCTCTTTCGGATTCCAGGGACCTGGTGTCTAGGGATCAGGAATCTCGTGACCATCCTTGCACCACGGGGCCCTGAATCTAGGGACCATGGGCCAGGGACCTGGGTTCTAGGGGCCAGCAGACTAGGGACTTGGCGTCTAGGGACCAGGAGTCCGAGGACATGGAGTCTTGGGGCCAGGAATTTAGGCCCCTGGACTCCAGGCCCCTAGACCCCTGGACGAAGAGTTTAATGACCTGGAGTCCAAGGACGAATCCGCCCTGCACTGTTCCGGCCATTTCTTACGGTTTCTGCTCCCAGCTGACGGTGCTCCCGTGGACTGGGCCCTGGACTCCTGGGCCCTAGGCTCCAGATCCCTGGACTCTTGAGTTTTGGTAGAAATCGATCCCTCGTCGAAGTCGTGCTCTCGTTTCCGGCGTCCCCATGTTCCCAACGGGAGCTCACCACAACATTGTGATCTTGCCCGTGACAAAAGGCTAGGGAGGCGGTGTGTTGCAACATCAGAGACGTGTGCTTGGTCGATTCTAATCCTCCACGTTCTCTCTCGGCTATGCGCAAGAGTGACCCATGGTAAGAGTGACCTTTGGTGCGCGGCTTTTTGGGGGCCGCGGGGGGGGGGCCAAACCTGGGCGCGCAAGCGGCTGCCACTGTTTCGTTTCCAGCCATTTGGGACCCATCTGTGCCCGCACCAAAGGTCACTCCGGCGAAGGGTCACTCTTACGTCTAGTCGAACGTGTGCTTGGTCGATTCTAATCCTCCACGTTCTCTCCAACTCCACCCGTCTTCCCGGGCAGGGACGGCGTCCTTGTGGAGCGCGGCCTTGCCCTCATGGGCGGCCGCCTTCAGCAGGTGGCCAGCCTTGATGATCCTCGGCTGCGGATTTCGGCCCTTCTTCTCTCCCTCCTCCTCCTCCTCCTCCTCCCCCTCCTCCTCCTCCTCCTCCTTCTCCTCCTCCTCCTCCTCCTCCTCCTCCTCCTCCTCCTCCTCCCCCTCCTCCTCCTCCTCCTTCTCCTCCTCCCCCTCCTCCGTCCCCAGTTTTTGTTGCTACTATTGAGCAAGGCAGGCAACGGTGCCAACGGCGTTGAACACGACGGGATTTCCCAGAGCGGCGGCGCTGGCGGCCTGATTTTGGCCCCACTTCGGGTGGTCCTCCGAGCTGCTAAGGAGGTCTCGGTGTCCCTCCCCGAGGATAGAGACGGCCGAGGCAATGACACTTTATTCGACGCCCTTTCTCTGGGGGACGAGCTGCGTCCTGGGAGACCAAGTCGAAAAGCTACAAGCGTTTTCCATTCCACCTTATGAGCCGGAATAAGTATGGATAGCCTGCTGCGGGAAGGAGCGCGCGACGGGGTGCAGTGTATCTTGTCGCGCATCACGGTCGTGAGAATTGCCTTTGCGCCATCGCCGTCATCGCTGCCGCATCCATAGGCATCGCCATCGCCATCGCCGTCATCGCTGCATCCACAAGGGTGCCATCCGATGCCATTTGAAGCAAACAATCTTCGGCGCAAGCGCTACTCGTCGCAAGGCGCAGGCACCGCAGGCAGTGTTTTTTTGTAGACGCAGGCTCTGCGCATGGCAAGATCCAAGCACTGCATGCACGTCAAATCAGAGGGCGCAAAGCACCGCCTGGGCACCGTGAGGTGAGCGCAGGCGCCGCGGGCGCTGCGCTGCGCCAGCGCAGGCACTGCGCACGGCAACCCGCAGACACCCCAAGGCACGTGAAATACATCGGGTGCAGACACCGCGCGGACGGGCATCGCAGCTCCAGCGCAGGCACCGCAGGCTGTACGCTTTTTCCAGAACCGAGCGCTGCGCCTAAGCGGGGCGCAGGCACCGCAGGCGCGTCCACTCAGATGGCGCAGGCGCGCCGCCGGGGCATGACTGCTTCAGCGCGTGCACCACGGGCGCCCTGCGTCATTCGTCGCTGCATGCGCCGCGCACGTCGGGGCGCAGGCGCCGCAGGCGCATCAAAACACGCGGTGCAAGCATCGCCTGGGTGCCACGGCGTCAGCGCCATTCTCGGGATCGCCGCGCCACCTGATGGCGCAGGCGCTGCGCCTGGCGAGTCGCTGGCACCGCAGGCACGTCGAAACATAGGGTGCAGGCGTCGCCTGGGCGACACTGTTTCAAAGCAGGCGCCGTAAGAATTTGTCTGCGCTGTAAGAACGTCGGCGTCTTAGATCCGCCGCCTTCTGTGGCTTGCCACAGGGGTGCACGGCGTGTCAGACCTTGTCGTTTTACTAGATGTATGTGTGTATGTATGTATGTATGTATGTATGTATGTATGTATGTATGTGTGTGTGTGTATGTATGTATGTATGTATGTATGTATGTATGTATGTATGCTTGTATGTTTGTATATGTGTATGTATGAATGCATAGCTGCATGTCTGTCTGTCTGTCTGTATGGATGGGAGTCTGTATGTATGTATGTATGCATGCATGCATGTATGTATGAATGCATGCAGGCATGTATGTATGAATGTATGTGTGTGTGCATGCATGTATGTATATGTGCATGCATCTATGTATGTATGTTTGTGTGTATGTTTATATATAATGTACATGTGGGTAAGCACGTGTACAACACATGCATACTATAAATCTCGATATACGATGTCTACAACACAAGAAATTTCAATGGGGTCTCGGTCGATCGCGCTGGCCACCCAGAGAACCCTGGAGCTTGCATACCCCGCTGGTCTTCCCACGCAAGATGGCCCCACGATGGCCTCCAAGACGGCCCATATGGCCTCCAGGACGGCCAAGATGGCCCCAACAGAGCCGAAGATGGCCTCAGTGTGTTTCCGAGACGGCCCAAGATGCACCCAAGACGGCCTAAGATGTCCTCAAGATGGCCCAAGGTGCACCCAATAGGGCTCCAAGACGGCCCAAGAGGTCCTTCAGGACGGCCCGAAGTAGGCAAAACACTTGATTCTTCTCAAATGTTTGGAGGGTTGTGGCGTTTGCTCGTGTTCGGCTTCCCGAGGGCCCAAGACGGCCCAAAAGGCTCCAAAGATCGCCCAAGAGGCCTCCGAGATGGCCCGATGACGGCCCAAGAAGACCTCCAAGACGACTCCAAGATGACCCTAAGAAGACCTAATATGCCTCCGAGAGACACAAGATGGCCTCCAGGACGGCCCTGAAGTTCCCCAAGAGGGTCCCAAGACGGCCCAGAGAGGCCCCCAAGGCAGTCTCCGACGGCGTCAGACGGGCCAGAAACGCACCCATAATGCCAAAGAGGCCCCCAATAAGCCCCTAGAGGCCCCCAAGAGTACCAAGGAGGCCCCCATGAGGCCTCCAAGAGGCCCACAGGAAACCCCAAGAGTGCACCAAGAGTGCCCCAAGAGGCCCTCTCCTTCTCCTGCTCCAGCTCCTCCTCCCTCTTTTGCCTGATGCTCTCCCCCCGCCCCCCCGCCAAATGTTCACCCGAAGGGTTTCCACTACGGCTCGCGGAACACATAGTCTGATAGCTTGTCCAAGCCTTGGCCACAACGTTCGACCACGTAGGCGCTTCCAAAAGGCAGGGGCCGGCGGTGATCCACCGTAGGCGTCATCGATCCGCCGCCCCCCGTTGCTTGCCACAAGGATGCACGGCGTGCTGGACTCCAGTTATGTTGTTTTGAAACCTTGTTTAACAGTTCCCAATGGGGTCTCGGCTGGTCGCGCCACCGTGTCCCACAACAGGCGTTTCGCCAGAGACATCCTCACCCAACGGCCAAGATGGCTCCAAGGTGGTTCCAAACCAGTCCAAATACGCCTATAAGACGGCCGATATGACCCCGCGATGCCTCCAAGACGGCCCAAGATGAACCCAACACGGCCCAAGATGGCCTCAAGGTGCCCCAACATGGCTCCAAGATTACCGCCAGGAGGCCAAACTCATAGATCCCCTTTCGGCTTCTCACTTGGTTTCGCGTTCTCGCCTTCTCGGGCTTCCTATATCCGAATACTGCCCCATTGGCCTCGAAGATAGCCTCAGGATGGCCCTAGAGGCCTTCCAAGAGAGCCCCAAAACGGGCCAAGAGGCCCCCAGAACGGCTCAAGAGGCCCCCAAAGACGGCCCCAAGACGGCCTTCAAGCGCCGAAGACGGGCCCCACAACGGCCAAGAGCGGCCCCCAAGACGGCCTCCGAAGGCCAACAGGCTCCATAGAGGCCCCCAGGAGGCCTCCAGGTCCCCAAGAGGCCTCCTGTTTCTCCTGCTCCTCCTGCTCCTCCTCCTCCCTCTCCTTCTCCTTCTTCTTCTTCTCCTCCTCCTCCTCCACCTCCTCCTCTCGTGCTGCCAGTGTTCCCGCAAGGGTTTCCACAACGCTGGGGGAACACGTAGTCCAATAGCTTGGCAACACTTCGGCCCAACGTTTGGCTACATAAGCGTTCTTAACAATCAAACAATGGGCGGCGGTGGTCGCCGCAAGCGTCTTCGATCCGCCGCCCCTTGTTGATTTATCAAAGGGGTGCCTGTCGTGCCAAGCTTCTCAATGCTCTATTTATGAAAAAACTCCTAATGGGGTCTCGGCTGATCGCGCCGGCCATCCGGAACGGAGCCCAAAAAGTGGAAGCCGAGGCACCTGGCGCCTTCAACACGGCCAAGATGGCCGAAGATGGCCTTCAGAGCGCCTCCGATACGGCCGAAATTGCCCGACGCCTCCAGGACGGCCAATATGGCCCCAAGACTGCCCAAGATGTCCTCCATTCAGACGGCCTCAGGAGCTCCCAAGACGCCCCAAGAGGGATCCAGGAGGACCTCCAGGAGGATCCCCTGAGTGTTTTTCAATGATTCTAGCGTTCTCGCCTTTTCGGGCTTCTGACGCTCTAAGATGGCCTCGTAGGATCCCAAGATCGCCCCAAGA
>CAUYUJ010018245.1:0-5000 GCA_963575745.1 Prorocentrum cordatum | reverse complement strand
CGAATCGACGTCCACACGCGCGCGTCGTCGTGTGCGCATGCCGGCACCCATCAACAAGTTCCCCTGTGTTCAAAAATATGCGCGCGCGCGTTTGTGCGAGTTCTTGAGAAAGCCGTCGTCGTCTCGCGTGCGCATGTCAAAATCATTCGAACGCCTTTGCGCTTTTGCTTGGGAAGGGGGGTGGGGCGGCGCGATCCCATTCAAATGAAAATACCATGCAGGCCACTCGCGGGCGTCGGCCGCGCGCGCATGTCGAAATCCCCCCAAAACCTTCATCACCGACACGTGGACACCATTATCGTCATCGTGTGGCCAGCATCGGCGCCGCCATTGGCCTTGTTGCCGTCATGGTCATCATCGTCGCCATAATCGCTACTATCATCGTCGTGTCCGCCGTTGTCGACGTCACCATCATACCGTGCACGCCAGACTCACCGACTCGCGCTGAGGTGCCCGCGCGCCAGCGCGGGCTGCGAGACGTGGTGGGACGTCCCCAGCGGTCAGTGCCACCGCGGCCGAGTTGTTCGCGCCGAGTTGGCTGGTCGCTCCGCGCGCGAGCTTGCGCGCGCCAGCCCGGCCGCACCGATACGCCAGCCAGCGCCGAGCAGTCATCGCAGTCGTCGCCGCATGGGTTCTGCAGACCAAATGGCAGGCGCTTCCCGACAACAAGCTCTCGCACAGCCTGCGCTCCTCGAGGGGTATGTCCGGTCGCCTTGATCTCCATGCTCCGTCGGTTCACCCCACTTGTGTGACCGTGGCAGGGGATGAGAGTGAACGGAGTGAGGGGCAGGAGGAGGAGGAGGAGGAGGAGGAGGAGGAGGAGGAGGAGGAGGGAGGGAGGAGGAGGGTGTTGGTTGGCTCCCCCCTCCTCGCTCCGCGCGCGGCCAGCCATCCCTCCGCTCGGGTGTGCGGGAGCGGGCCGCTTACCCTCCCGCCTGCACCAAAGTGTGCGCCTCCTCCTGCCTGCTTCCCCTCCACCTTCCTCCTCCTTCCTCCTCCTTCCTCCTCCTTCCTCCTCCTCCTCCTCCTCCTTCCTCGTCCCAGTCCTCCTCCTCCTCCGCCTCCTCCTCCTCCTCCTTCTCCTCCTCCCCCTCCTTCTCCTCCTTCTCCTCCTCCTCCTCCTTCTCCTCCCCCTCCTCATTCCTTCTCCTTCCCTCTCCTCCTCCTCCTCCTCCTCCTCCTCCTCCTTCCTTCTCCTTCCCCCTCCTTCTCCTCCTCCTCCTCCTTCCTTCTCCTTCCCCCTCCTCCTCCTCCTCCTCCCCTCCTCCTCCCTCCTCCCTCCTCCTCCTCCTACTCCTCCTCCTTCTCCTCCCCCTCCCCCTTCCTTCTTCTTCCTCCCTCCTTGCTCCTCCTCCTCCTTCCTCCTTCCCCTCCTCCTTCCTTCTCTTTCCCTCTCCTCCTCCTCCTCCTCCTCCTCCTCCTCCTCCTCCTCCTCCTCCTCCTCCTCCTCCTCCTCCTTCCTTCTCCTTCCCCCTCCTCCCCCTTCCATGCTTCCCTCTCGTTTCTTCCTTTTCCATCCTCGCACTCCGTGCGGACCCGCTGTCCCTTCCATGCAATGGCTGGCTCGTGTGCGGCCAGGCCCGCCAGCGGGGCCAGGATGATCAGGACGAGGATGAGGATGAGGATGAGGATGAGGATGAGGATGAGGATGAGGATGATGATGATGAGGAGGAGGAGGAGGAGGAGGAGGAGGAGGAGGAGGAGGAGGAGGAGGAGGAAGGAAGAGGAAGGATGAGGAGGAGGAGGAGGAGGAGGAGAAGGAGGAGGCGGGAGGATGAGGAAGGAGGAGGAGGAAGGAGGAGGGAGGAGAAAGGAGGAAGGGGGAGGCAGAAGGAGTAAAAGGAGGAGGAGGAGGAATGAAGGAGGAGAAGGAGGGAAGAGGAGGAAGGAGGAATGCGAACCACCACACGGTTGAGCGAAAGGACGGAGAGGCAGGACCAGTACGGGGAAGTTGACGAATTGGACTGGCTCCAGTGTGGCCCGAGGGCGCAGCGGCACGGCAGCCTTGACCATCGCGATGAAGTGCTCCAGGTAGATCCAGCCCCTCTGATCGGCCGGCACGGTGTTCCTCGATTCGGGGGCTCCGAAGGACTTGGGGGCTCTTCAACAGGGCATCGAACCTCAGAGGAGACGATGCAAAGGCTCTGCGCTGCCTTGTGCGATCGAATGCGCGCCGGGTACCGCGCCGAGTCCGTCCCCAACTGCACGATCGTCCCTGACTTCGCGCTCGCACCAAGCCGTTCGCTCGCCTCGAATCGTGTCGTCGCTCCGGCCCGCGTTGCCACTTCGACCCCCGTCCTCCCCGCGAGTGCTCGCCAACGCATCTGCGGCTCATTACCATTGCCATTCCCTGGATTGCGGATGCTGTGGGTCCCCAAGACAGTGCTTGCGCTCCGGGGCTCGTGCTCCCCTTCTAGAGAACTGGGCACGTCTGCGGTCCCGGCGGCCCCGCTCCCGTCCGCCGCCTCGACCTTTTTCCAAAGTCGGCGGCGAGCCTGATGGGGAAGTGAGAGGGGGGCGGGCCTTCTCAGAAGGCTCGGGAAGTCCCCCGGCCTTCGCAGAAGTTTCCTGAGCCTTCCCCGAAGGCACAGAAAACCTCCCAGAAGGCCCGAGGCCCTCTGAGAAGTCCCGCTGACTTATGAGAAACCCTTCTCCTTCTCATTTCCCCCGCTCGCTCGTCGCCGACAAAAAAGGTGCCCGTCTGTGGGGCCAGCGGCCCCGCTCCCGTCCGTCGCCGCACCACATCGATTGCTGCTTGCCTAACATAGCTCCCTGACGCAACTCACACGGCATAACTTACACAGCATGGCTCAACCCCACATCGCGTAGCTTACACCGCATGAGGTGTTTTCTTACTCGGCGTTTCGACACTGGGCGGAAGGGCGAGGGGAGGGGGACAGGTCTGGCTCTGGATCTCTGCTTAGGCGACTGTTTGCAGCAGTGCGCCCTGTTGGGGGGGAGACTCCACCTGCTTGAAACAGGCGCCAAAAACAGCCAAGATCTACTCCAGAGGGGGCGGGGAGGGGGGGGGCGAGGTCCCGCGCCGATCGGCAAAATAATGAATACGACAATTATCCCAGTGCGACCCTGCCTAGGAGTTGGAGCCCCTAGGAAAGCAGCATAAGCTAAGCTAAGCTAAGCTAAGCTAAGCTAAGCTAAGCTAAGCTAAGATAGCTAAGCTAAGCTAAGCTAATATGATTTAACCTAAGTTAAGCTAAGCTAAGCTAGGCTAGACTAAGCTAAGCTTAGCTAAACTAGGCTATGCTAAGATGGGCTAAACTAAACAAAGCTAAACTAAGCTAAGATGAGATAAGCTAAGCTAATATGATATAAGCTAAGCTAAGCTAAACTAGGCTAGGCTAAGCTAGGCTAAGCTAAGCTAAGATGAGATAAGATCAGCTAAGCTAAACTAAGCGACGGTAAGGTAAGCAAAGCTAAGCTAATATGAGATAAGCTAAGCTAAGCTAAGCTAAGATGAGATAAGCAACGCTAAGCTAAGGGGGCGTCACTGGGGGAACCGCGGGGGCGGATACTGGGGGAACCGCCCGGGGCGTGCCCCACTGCCCGGCCCTTTAAGCCTCAGAGTAAGAACCCTTCTAGGCAGAGCCTAGGTAGGGAACAACCACGTAGCTCACATCATATAGCTTACACAGCATAACGTGCATACCATAATTCGCACCACATCGCTTGAACCACATTCTAACAAGACACAACTTGCTCCGCACAGCTTTCAGTTCCACAGTGCAAAAACCAATTGTTTGGGGTCCATGCTGCCTAACATGATCTCCCTTTGTGTTAAAGTTGAGATGAGAACACCCAGACTAGAAACACCTTGCCACCAACGTGCCCTGTGGTGACGTGCCCGCGCGCCCATGCACTGCCTCCTTTCTGGAGCGCGCAAGCCATGCCGCCCGCATGCCGTGCCGTGCATGTGCATCGTGCTGTTCCCGCGTGCCGTGCTCAGAAAAACAAAAAAACATATAGATAAATTATTGGCGCTCCGCGCGGATTTCTCGGTCTGCGCTGGACCCCCCCTCCCTGGCGCACGGAGCGCGCCAGGGGCTGCGCTGGAGGCGCCGCAGGGGGGGCGTCTGGCGCGGATCCAAGAAATCCGCGCGTTCCTCCAAAAGTTTCTGTTTCTGACGTTTTTTCTTCTTCGAGTGCTGTACAGTAGGAGAGCGACCACCAGAAACCTTCCACAAGAAGCCCGACCCTGAAACCCCAGGGGTGTCCATTGATTTCTAGTGTGGGAGTGTCACGCTTTCGAGAGTGAAGGCCATCGGAACTCAAGAAACCCACGGCTCCCTGGAGGCAAGCAGGGCGTTTCTTGGCATGGGCCTCCGCTGTGTCTGGTCTCCGGGCTATGTCCGACGTGCCGCCCGCGCCCCGTGCCGTGCCGTGTCCGCGTGCCGCGCCCGCGTGCGCCGCGCCGTGCTCTCGCATGCCGTGTCCGCGTGCCGTGCCGCGCCTGGGCTCTGGAGCGTGAGCAGCCTCCGGAGCGGGACAAATGGACGGTTCCTGGATAGCTCTCCGAGAACTAGGAGGGCTTCAAGTCAAGAAGACAAGCTGGCCATCGCTCGGACGTCCATTCCCTGTGTCTTTTTTGGGTTTTGTGCGTGGTTTTTTCGCCAAATGATCAAGGATGCTCCTCGATGGCCCTCCCCGAAGGAAAAATACACGCGTCCGAGCGATGCCAGGCAAGCCGGAGGGTCGTCCCGGAGTTCGTTCCGGCTTCCGTGAAAACACCTCGCCGCGAGTTGCCTGAACTTGCAGCGCGTTCCGGCAGGCCTTTCCTAAACGTTTCCCAATACGTGTGCCTGGAAGCTCTCCAGAAGCTCCTTCGGAAGCTCCTTCCAGGAGCTTCTCGAGCTCCCTCGAGAGGCCTTTACACGCCCTTCTGGCGCCCTCCTATCTGGGTTTTGGACTCCACAATCAAGGGAAACAAATAGTGGACACCCTCCCGCCCCCCCAAACCCAAAGTTGGCACGCGCGTGGAAGAC
>CAUYUJ010018244.1:10000-210053 GCA_963575745.1 Prorocentrum cordatum | reverse complement strand
CATGTGGTTCTCGTCTTAACGTCGCGCACATTCGTATTAAAACATCGCAGTAGTTGACTGCATTGAGGGCGGTTGGTTCTCAACATCTGGCTCTCGCCTTAGCGCCGCGCACGCTCGTAGCGCCGCGCACACTCGTCTTAAAAAGTTGCAAGAGTTTCGCAGACGGAAAGCGGGTGGCTTTCAACATGTGGCTCTATTTTTAATGCCGTGCACACCCGTCTTAACCATTGCAATAGTTTCACGGGTGGAGAGCGGGTCGTTTTCAAAATGTGGTTCTCGCTTAATTGTCGCGCGCATTCGTTGTACAACATGACAGAAGTTTCACGGATTGGGGGCGGTTCGTTTTCAATATGCGGCTCTCGCTTTAGCGCCGCGCACATATTTCAAACCGTTTGCAAGAGCGCCACGGACTCCCATGGTCAACGTACCATAAAGCGTGTTTTGGAGCGATTCAGGATTGCCAGACACAGGAACGGTGTTCTGACACGATTCAGGATCGCCAGCAGCAACAGTCACGTTGATTCCTGGCGTTGGAGTCCCGAGAATGGTGTTTTGGTACGCTTCAGGGTCTTCAAACGTTTGTCTCCCAACGGGGCACTTCCCCCAGTTGAAGTGAGCATTTGTATGGGCCTATGAAGAGGGAGCCTGGAGGGAGGGTTATGCCAACATCGTTGATGAGCCTTTGGCTTACACTGGTCCTCCCCTTCCTCCTCCTCCTTCTCCTCCTCCTCCTCTACCCCCTCCTCCTCATCCTTTACCCCCTCCTCCTCAGACCTCAGGTGGATCATGTGTTCAATCATGTTGTTTCTCCTCTGCGCGCCACGTGCCCAGCGCGTGGCACGCATGGTGAAAACGCATCGCCCCCGCGACCCCAACGCTCCCCCCCCCAGGACCCCCGGGCCGGGGCCAGGACCAGGGCTGCCCTCCCATCCCCTCCCCACAGGGGGGAACCCTCCCTGTCCCCCCTGTCCACAGGTGCGACCACCCGCCAGGACCGCCGTGGGCGGCAATCTAACCCGGGACCCCCACCCGTACCCTTCCCCCTACACCCCCCCGTGTCAGGGAAGGGAGGAAGGGAAGGGAATCGACTTAGCTATGACGTTTTTTTGTCTCCGTTCGTTCCTCAATGTTCTAGGGGTCGACGACGACGACGACGACGACGGCGTCTCACACACACACACACACACACACACACACACACACATACATACATACATACATACATACATACATACATACAAACATACATACATACATACATACATACATACATACATACATACATACGTACGTACGTACATACATACATACATACATGCATGCATGCATACATACATGCATGCATACACATACATACATACATGCATACATACATACATACATACATACATACATACATACATGCATGCATACATACATGCATACATGCATGCACGCATGCATGCATACATACATACATACATGCATGCATGCATGCATACATACATACATACATACACACATACATACATACATACATACACACACACACGCCGAAAAGTCGGTGGACTTCCAGTTTGTGTGCGTGTGGAGAGCAGGGGCCCCGTGCGCAAGCATGACAGGGCACGGGCCCGGCAGAGCCCGCCAGGGCAACGAGGGCACGGGGGCCTTCTGCAAAGGCCATGGATGGCGCGGGCCTGCGCCCCCCCCTGCGCGCAAGACATGCGCAGGGGCCTTGCGGCGAGGGCACGGGCCGCTGGCCGAAGAACAGCTAACGTGGGCGCAGGCTGGGCGGCGAGGGCACGAGCCCGGACTGCGAGGCGGAGCTTGGGCACGGGCCCAAGGCAGCCCGCCGGCGGGGTCGCCCGGGCACGGGCCTGTGGGAGAGGCCCGGGGACGCGGGCCCCGTCCGCCAGCAGGGGCGCGGGCACGAGCCCAGTTCAGAGGAGAGGCCGCCCAGGCACGGGCCTGCGAGAGCTCCCACATGTCACAGGTCCGGCGTTGGGATGTGTTCACAACGTGGCTCCCCAGAGGTCTGGACCCCTACCCGTGGACGGCTTTTCATCCTGGGCCTTTCTGTGGACGGTCTGGGGGCCTGCTGGGGCCTCCATGGGCAGAAAAGTGCCCAAAACTTTCCGTCGTTATTTTCATTCTGAAGGTCTTGCGGCCAGTGCCGCCGACCCTGAATGCGGGACCTCCCCTTGGACCCTGGGACCCCCTCCCGGTCAGGAAAGGGAAGAAGGGAAGGGAATCGAGCTGTTTGCGCCGCTTCTGTTCTCTCTTCGTTCCTCAGTTTCGGTGGGGCTGGCGACGACGACGACGACGACGAAGACGGAGACGACGACAGCGTCTCGCACACGCGGGCGGGTCGGCGGATTTCCTCCTGCCCTCGCGACGCGAAGACACCTCCGGGCAGGCTCCGCGCCAGGGGCGCGGCGGGCCCCGCCCGCGCAGGGAGCGCGCGGGAACGGGCCCGGCAGCCACGGGCACGGGCGCGGGCCGCGCGGGCCCGGCGGCCCCTTTCCGCAGGTGGAGCACTGAGTCGGGCCTGTCCCTCTACAGGGGCCCTTTCCGCAGAGCGGGGCGAGAGTCCAGCAAGGCCTTTTGTCACGTGGTGCATACAGTTTGTGCCACAGCATTGAGAAAGCATTGTCATCATCGTCATCATCGTCATCATCATCATCATCATCATCATCATCATCATCATCATCATCATCATCATCATCATCATCATCATCGTCATCGTCATCGTCATCGTCATCATCGTCATCAAGTTGGGCCTGTCCCTCTACAGGGGGTCATCTTCAAAAATATGTAGTCGCAAAATTATCCCAGTGCGGCCCTACCTAGGAGTTGGAGGATCTAGGAAAGCAACATCTATATGAAGCTAAGCTAAGCTAAGCTAAGATGAAGCTAAGCTAAGATGAAATAAGCTAAGCGAAGATGAGATAAGCAACGCCAAGCTAAGGGAACGTCACTGGGGGAACCGCGGGGCGGATACTGGGGGAACCGCCCGGGGCGAGTTGCACTGCCCGGCCTTTTAGGCATACCGAGTAAGAACCCTTCTAGGCAGAGCCCAGGTAGGGAAAAAGTCAGGGGACGATTTTTGTTTGCATTTTTTGTTTGCCACTTGGGGGCATTGTTTGAGGGTATGTTCAATTTTTCGCCCAAAATCCCCCTGTAGGGGGGACAGGCCCCACTCAAGGGGAGCATCGGGCACGGGCCTCCGGCGGGTGGTCCTCCGAGCCCACCGGGCGCGGGCCCGCGACTGCCCCGGGCGGCTCCCTCCCGTGAGGACGACGACGACGACGACGACGACGACGACGACGACGACGACGACGGCGACGACGGCGGCGACGACGACGGCGACGACGACGACGACGACGACGACGACGACGACGACGACGACGACGACGGCGACGACGGCGACGACGACGACGACGGCGACGGCGACGGCGAGGGCGAGGGCGGCGGCGACGACGACGACGATGACGACGACGACGCTGACGCTCTGGAGCCGAACGCTTCTCCCAGGGAGGCGGGTCTGCGATTGCCCAGGTGGCTCCCGCCCGTGAGGAACTCGTGTATCCTCCCCGTCTCGAGGTAGCTCCACGTCGGCCAGTACGGAGCGCATTCGTTATGGCTTCCCACGCTCGTGGTGCAGTCAACGCCATTCTGGGGTGCTCGGGAGCAAAGCGATACTTCCCCGTGCGAACACTGTTCCGGGAGCCGTTTTACCTCCGCGTTTCCAACTCACCACGGCCCTCCCTTCACAGCGCAGCTGTGGCGACACGCACGCCCTGCCTGTTGTGGTTCCCTCACCTTGGCATCCCCGCGCAGACTCTGGGTCAGACAACGCCCTGCCTTGTCCTCTCCTCTTCTCGTCCTTCTCCCTGCCCCCTTCTCGTCCTCCCCCTCTGCCTCTTGTTCCTCGGCCTCCCTCTGACCTTCCTCATACACCTCATGCCCCTCCTCCCGTACCTCCACCTACGAAGCCACCTTCCTGTACGCCCTCTTGTCATGACCCCCTCCTCCTCCCTTCCCCCCTCCCTCCCTTCTCCTCCTCCACCTGCCACTGGGCCGGATTCGGGAGGAGGAGGAGGAGGAGGAGGAGGAGGAGGAGGAGGAGGAGGAAATCGTAGCGTTCGGTGTACGCGACAAGAGGACGAGGAGGACGAGGAGAAGGAGTAGGAGGATGAAGAGGAGGAGGAGGAGGAGGAGGAGGAGGACGAGGAGGAGGAGGAGGAAGAGGAGGAGGAGGAGGAGGAGCAGGAGAAGGAGGAGGAGGAGGAGGAGGAGTGAGGAGGAGGAGGAGGAAAACTGAGGTATGAGGAGGAGGAGGAGAGGAGGAGGAGGAGTAAGAGGAGGAGAGCGAAGGGAGAGGGAGAAGAGAACAAGAAGAGAAGAAACGGCTCCTTTCTATCCTCCTCCTCCTCATTCCTCCCCCTCCTCTTCCTCCTCTCCTCCTCCTATTCCTCATCCTCCTCCCCCCTCCTCCTCGCACCCGCATCTTACTCCTCCTCCTCCCTTCTTGGTAACTCTGCCCTTCCCCCCTGGCAACCCGTGCTCCTGGGCCCGCTGCCTCACCTCGCCGGGCCCTCTGCCCCTCGGTGCAGCTGGGGCAGTGCGGCAACCAGCTCGGGCATGAGCTCTTCGAGGCCGCGCGCGGGGGCGGGGGGGTTCGGGGGGTCCCGGGGGGGGAGGGAGGAGGAGGAGGAGGAGGGGGAGGGGGAGGGGAGGAGGAGGGGAGAAGGAGGAGGATGAGGAGGAGGAGGAGAGGAGTAGGAGGAGGAGGAGAACGAAGAAGAAGAGGGGGAGGAGGAGGGGGAGAAGGAGGAGGAGGAGGAGCGGAAGGAGGAGCTAGGAGGAGCTAGGAGGGGGAGGAGGAGGAGGAGGAGGAGGATAGGAGGAGGAGGAGGAGGAGGAGGAGGAGGAGGAGGAGGAGGAGGAGGAGGACGAGAAGGCTAACTTGGTTTGACACCGTCGCACGCCGCAGCTTGACCTGCAGAGGCGCCAGGTGCGCACTGGCGGGCCTGTGACCCCAGGGGCCTGGTCGTGCGAGCGCGAGCGTCTTTCGCCTGTCGACCCGGCCAACCGCCGCGTCGGGGGTGTTGGCAATGCTTGTTGAGGATAGGAGGCTTGAAGGCTAGAGATGAAGGGGCATTGCCATGCAAAGCTGGGTCAGCACGCAATTGGATTGGTTGCCCACGTGACGAATAGGCCTATGGCAGTTCAGGCAAGGAAAGTGTAATCAGGCTGGGGGGGCTGTCCTCACACTAGACAAGCAGGAGAAAGGCAGAGCAGGTACGGAAAGCCCAAATACCTGTGTGAGGCCGCGTGGCGTCTACCCTGCCGTACACGGAGCAGGGCGAACGGAGCAGGGCGAGCAGGGGCCCGTCCGTCGTGGGGAGAATGGAGGCGATCACACAAGAGGCGAGGACAAGAAGCAGATGCGGGCACCACCCTCGGAAGCCGTGCCTCTCGCATCCTGTACATTCGCACCATAGTCGTCGCGCAAGGGTTTGTCTATGAGCCGATAGTGGGCTTGTTGCCTCAGGTGCCTCTGGAGTGGTCAGCCCCTTTCCTTGAGTCTGTTAGCCGCGCCAACCTAGCGTGAGGAAAGCCGCGATGAGGAGGAGGAGGAGGAGGAGGAGGAGGTGGAGGAGGAAAGAGAAGGGATGAGGGAGGAGGAGGGATGATAAACCACCCTGCGGTGCGATGCAGAGTAGTGGTGATGGTGAACCATGCGACCCGCTCGACTCTCACTGGCATCATCCCACTGTCTGCCGCGCAGGGGCGGGCCGGCTGCGGTGCCACTCGGCCGCCGCCGCAGCAGTGCTGACCAAGCACTTGAAGTCCACTGGGGCGGTGGTGGGGCTCAGGAGCTGTACCACGTCGACGAGGACGGCGTCATCCAGAAGCTGTACCACGTCGACGAGGACGGCGTCATCTGCGAACGCTGCATGGGCGAGCGGTGGCCTGGCAGGGGCCGGCGCTTCTTGGTCGACGCCACGGCCCGGTACCCTCTTGCGGCCGGCCTGGCAAGCCCAGCCCTCGAGCCATGCCTGGGGGTGCCGCTCGGGAGCGCGGGACAGCACGAGTCAGGAGGGAAAGAAACACACAGACACAATTAATCAATCGTCGATTCCCCGAAAATTATAGGAAAATATGGGAAGTGGGGGGGAAGACAAAAACCCAGAACATATGGGAAAATATGGGGAATCCTTTTATTTGTGTGTATTTATTTGTGTGTCCCAGGGCCCCTTGAACGAGGCCCAGCACTGCGGGAGCACCGTCCTCCCGCTCGCCATCGAGCAGGGCGGCCCGGGCGGGCGCGGGCGCGTCGGGGTCGCTCCTCGCGCGCCGCCGCGAGGGCTGCGGGTGCGGCCTGTGCCGCCCGGGAGGCGGCCGCGCGGCGGCGCTGAGCGTCCGGCGGCTGCGTGCTGGCGTGGAGGCGGAGGTCGCCCCGCCACGTCGCGCAGGTGCTTGGCATCGCTCGGACGTGTGGATTTTTTCCTCGGAGAGGGCCATCGAGGAGCATCCTTGATCATTTGGCGAATAAGCCACACACAAAACCGAAAAAAACACAGGGAATGGACGTCCGAGCGATGGCCAGGGTGGCGGTTGGCGGCGCTTTGGGGGGTGAGGCCCTCCAGGCCTCCAGGCGGCGCAGCGGCCGCTGGAGCGCTGGCGGCGTGCGGGGTGGCAGAGCGGGGGGGCGTTGAGAGCGGGGCGGCAGGGCGGTTGGCTCCGAGCTCTCTCGGTGGCTGCGCGGGGGGAGGAGCT
Organism: Prorocentrum cordatum; assembly: GCA_963575745.1. Classification (NCBI taxonomy): domain Eukaryota; class Dinophyceae; order Prorocentrales; family Prorocentraceae; genus Prorocentrum; species Prorocentrum cordatum. The sequence goes on along the minus strand of CAUYUJ010018244.1, from coordinate 203,288 downwards.
GTGGAGGCTGTGTGCATGCGACGCCAGAGGTCCCTGCCCGCGAAGGGTGCACTCCGGCGGACAGGTGCGACGGAACGGGACGAGGGCATGTCACTTGTCCCGCTCGCGGCCGCCTTCCTCGAGGTGACGTGTCACTCCAGGGGTGCTGCGGGGAGAACGGAGTCCCGCCTCATGGAGACGACGCAGGTCCTGATACTGCGGACAAGCCCGCTTCGCCGCCCCCTGATTCTGCGGGCGAGCTGCGCAGGCTCAGGAGGGCAACCACGTGCCTCACCTGAAGCGAGAACCCATGGTGACAGGGAATTCGCCCTCCACCACGGCCCAAAAAAGGGCTGCCTTCTTGTCTCCGCTGACTTGGGCCAAGCTACCTGAACAGAATGCCCTTCGCATGAGGTGGCGCTGGTACCAGGATCCGGCATCATACCCTGACGAAAGGGGGGCTGCGCGAGGAGGAGAGGGAGGAGGAGGAGGAGGAGGAGGAGGAGGAGGAGGAGGAGGAGGAAAGAGAAGGAGGAGGAAAGGAAGAGGAGGAGGAGGAGGAGGAGGAGGAAGGAGAGGAGGAAAAAGAAGAGGGAGGGAGGGATGAGGGAGGCAGGGAGGGATGGAATGAGGGAGGGAGGAGGGCGCGACAAGGGAGGGAGAGAGCAGGGAGGGAGGAGGAGTGAGATCAGGATGGCAAGGAGGAGGATGAGAAGAAAGGAGAGGAGGGGAAGTGCGAAGAGGGAGAAGGACGAGAGAAGGAGGAGGCAGGGAGGAAGGGACGTATGGAGGAGGAAAGGAGGATAAGGCAGGGAGGGAGGGAGGGAGGGGGGAGGAGGGAGGAGGAGGAGGCGGAGGGAGGAGGGATGGGAGGAAGAGGAAGGAGGAGGAGGAGGAGGAGGAGGAGGGGAGGAGGGGGAGGCGGAGGGGGAGGAGGAGGAGGAGGAGGAGGAGGAAGGGAGGAGGAGGAGGAGGAGGAGGAGGAGGAGGAGGAGGAGAGGAGGAGGAGGGCGAGGTCGGAGAGAGGAGGAGGAGGAGGAGGAGGGGAGGAGGAGGAGGAGGCGGAGGAAGGAGGAGGAGGAGGAGGAGGAGGAGGAGGAGGAGTAGGGGGAGGAGGGGGAGGAGGAGGGGGAGTAGGTGAGGAGGAGGAGGAGGGAGGAGGAAGGAGGAGGGAGGAGGAGCAGGGGAAGAAGGAGGAGGAGGAGGTGGAGGAGGAGCAAGAAGAAGGAATGAGCGAACACGTCGCCGTCAAGAGCCGTCCGCGGTGCCTGGAGTCCCGGGTTTGCCTGCGCATCCTGCCGCGGTCGGCACTGCGCCCCTCCGCGCTGCGCAGTTGTTGGAGCACGTGGTCGGCGGAGGGCGGGCACGTGCAGAGGGGGGGGAGGACGTCCTCCTCCTCCTCCTCCTCCCCCCCCCTCCACCTCACCCCTCTCCTCCCTCCTCATCCTCATCCTCTCCTCTCCTCCTCTCCTCCTCCTCCTCCTCCTCATCATCATCCTCCTCTCCTCTACCCCCTCCCTACCCCCTTCTCCTCCTCCTCCTCCTACCCTCCTCATCCTCCTCCTCCTCCTCTCCTCCACTACCCTTCCTGCTCCCCTTCCTCCTCCCTCCCCTACCCTCCCTCCCTCCCTCCTCCTCCTACCGGATCCACGGACCCCTAGTCCATTCGCAGGTGGATAGATTTCTGTCAGGCGTGTCCCCCTACAGGGGGATTTTCGACGAAACATAAAAAACACCTCAAAAATACACCAAAAAAGGTTCAGACATACTCCAAACATAGTCCCCAGACTATGTTTGGACTATTTGTTGATTATTTTTGGGGTATGCTTTATTTTTCGTCTAAAATCCCCCTGTAGGGGGACAGGCCCGACTTAAGGATAGACCTGCTACCCTGACACGTCGATCAGTGATTTGTCCGTTCTCGGTTCTCGAGAGGGCGCCGCGGCCGTTATTTTCCAGGCATGCGCCCGCCAGGTTTGGGCCCGAAGTCGTGTTCACTAAGCCACGTTTTGCTAAGGGGAGGTCTGTCCATCCCCGATCCATGTTGGCGGGCGCCCGAGTGAGGCGATGTCAACCGAGGGATGCTGCTGGCAATTGCCGACCAAGCGGTGCTGCTGACAAGTGTCGCTCGCCCTGCTTGTCGTCGACACGGCGTGCAGCCCGAGCTGGTACCGTTCAAGCGCCGCTTGCTGTCGCGACGGCTCGGTGAAATATGTATCGCGCCATTGCCGGCGCCCGAGTGAGGAAGGATGATGAGAAGGTGGATCGAGCAGCGACGTTTCTGAAACGTGCCTGGCAGTCGGTAGGCCTCCAGAGACCCCCGGAGACCTCTAGGGGGGAGCGGGGGGTGAGACCTACTGGTGCCGTCATCAAGAGCTGTGGAAAGGATTTCGGGAGTACTTCACCAAGGCAGTTTTTGCCGCTGTGCTTGCTCAGCTCATATCCGCCTGCTTCGCCCCGAGGGCCTTCGGCGCTTGCCCCGCACCACTCTTCCCGAACACCACCCTTCGCCACAGACCTGCCCCCTCAAGAGTCGCTCGCTGCCCCCCGCGCAGGAGGACACATGACACGGCGCAAGCGAGGACCGTTCAGGGCCTCTGAAACCAGGACGTTACAAGTCGCTACGAGCCAGGATTGCAAGCAGTCCAGCTGTATAGAGAGAGAGAGGAAGAAAACGAGAGAGAGAGAGAGAGAGAGAAACACGAAGCAAGAAAAACAGGACGTCGCAAGTCGCTACGAGCCAGGATTGCAAGCAGTCCAGCTGCAGAGAGAGAGAGAGAGACACAGAGAGAAGAGCGGAGAACGTTTCGACCAACGGCTGGTAGTTTGCTCGGGCCGCCCTGAGCCGCTCCCTCGTGCCCGCTCGTTGCCTCGTGCCCCCTCTCGGGCCCCTACTCTCCCCCTCCCCCCCTGCAGCTCGGATCTCGGAGCTTGTCTTTCTGAAGCCTCGTCGCCCTCGTCGTCCTCCTCCTCCTCCTCCTCTCTCTCCTCCTCCTCCTCCTCCTCCTCCTCCTCCTCCTCCTCCTCCTCCTCCTCCTCCTCCTCCTCCTCCTCCTCCCCCCTCGAACTCGGCCCTCGTGCCCCTCTGGAGCGCGCTGGCGAGAGTTTCGAAGCGAGTTCAGCCGCGGCGACCAGCCGTGTCTTTCTGAAGCCTCGTCGCCCTCGTCCCCGCATCCCTCCTCCCGGGCCGGTGCCCCGTCCTGCCACTTGACGTTGGCCGTCGTCCTCTCGGCAAGGGGACTGGCGGGGGGGGGGCTCTGGCACCGTGTCTGCACGGGCCCTTTGGCCCGCCTGGTCGTCGTGAGTGTTCCAGGATCCCGACCTCATTGAGGCGGAGGTTTGGGTCGGCAACTTTGGGGGGGGGGGCCGCTAGCTGAGCTGCGGCTGTGCGGAGGGAATGGTTCGCGCTTCGCGGCCTTCGGGTTTGCTTAAATAGGGTGAAAGTTCAGCCTGCGTTGCTTTCTGACCGCACGGAGGTGCACACTTGGTGTTGCTGTCATGGTGCCCTGACCGCTCCCATTTTTTCTGCATTCCTAGAAATGGGCACCAACACCAACACAGGGGGCTGCCTCCACATGGGAAAGATGATCCTAGATTTCGGTGCTGGTGGCAATATTTCGGTCACCTTGGAGGCCAGAATATTACCCCCATCACCGAGATCGGGATCGTCTTCCCTCGGTGGAGGCACACCGCCGATCTTTGTGTTGGTGTCAATCTCTAGGCCTCCGATTTTTGTGTGAACGATTTCGGCCGCGCAACCGAGCCTCCCCCGCTTTGCTTGTGCCCGTCATCTTTCAGACGGTTGTCTCGGCGGTGATCCTAGTAATCCCTTCCCCTCCCTTGTCTAAAACGATGCGAAGATCGGGTCAAAATCGGATCGGGATAACTCGAAATCTCTGAGAATCGGCGGGTTTGGAGGATGTATTGGGCGCTGCGGCCGCTCCAGAGCGTTCCGGAACGCTCTGAGAGCGCTCCAGAACGCTCTGGAGCGATTTATCCCGATCCTAGCCCTGTGTTATTGTCGGAGCTCCGTCCATGCCACCGCCGGTGCAGCTTCCAAGCTCATCGCGGGGGGTCCCGAAGCGTGTGGTGACGGACCGCGTGGTGACCTCGAAATCCCAAGAGACATCACCGCGCGGTCCGTCACCGCACGGTCTTGTGACCTCGGAGGCCCCAGTCGTCCGAATCGTCCTCGGAGAGCGACCCGAGTCCCAAAACCGTGCGGTGGCCCCGAATCCCCCTTGACTCACCGTGCGGTGAGATCACCACACCGCTTGGGAGCCTCTGCGGCAAATGGCTGCGGAGGCGGGGAAGCCATGCTGCAAACTTTTTTCTCTCCCGCCTATGCTGAACAGTGCATGCAACTATCCTGCCAGAAACTTCGGAGGGGAAGGAGGAGGGAGGAGGAGGAGGGGGAGGAGGAGGAGGAGGAGGAGGAGGAGGAGGAGGAGGAGGAGGAGGACGAGGAGGAGGAGGAGGAAGGAGGTAGGAGGAGGAGGAGGAGGAGGAGGAGGAGGAGGAGCGAGGAGGAGGAGGAGGAGGAGGAGGAGGAGGAGGAGGAGGATGCTCGAGGCATCGCCATCCCCTCGGCCCTCGCCGCCGCCGCCGCCGGCGCCGGAGGCCCTGCACGCGGAGGGCGCCTCGGCGCGGCCCGAGCTCGCCGCCGCCGTGCGGAGGGTGTACTTCACGGAGGCCCCGTGGGGTCGGTCGGCGTCGTCGCCGGGCGTCGCCGGCGTGCCGGCGTCGCCGGCCTGTTGGCAGAGTCCCCAGACATCGGGCGTCTCGAAACAATCGAGAAAGAGGCTTTTCATAGTTTTTGGCCTTTCGGGGCCCTCGCCGGGCCTCGGGACCGTCAAAAAACGACTCGGGATGAAAAACCGGTCCCAGGGAAGTGGTCGGGAGGTCGGGGGCCCGCGTCTCGAAAAAAATCGAGACGTCGGATTTCTGGGTCAGGCTGGCGGGAGCGGCGAGAGGGCGGCGCGACGAGGCGTCGCACGCCGTCCTTCGTCGGCGTGTTGGTCCTTGGCTTCGGAGGCTTCTGCCGGAGGCGTTTTTCGGGAGGCTCTCGTCGCGGCCTGGGGGGTGGTCTCTCCTCCTCCTCCTCCTCCTCCTCCTCCTCCTCCTCCTCCTCCTGCTCCTCCCCCTCCTCCTCCTCCTCCTCCTCCTCCTCCTCCTCCTCCTCCTCCTCCTCCCACTCCTCCTCCCTCCTCCTCCTCCTCCTTTCCTCATCCGCCTCCTTCCTCCTCCTCATCCTCCTCCTCGCTCCTCCCTCCTCCCTCCTCATCAAGGATCGGAAGGAATGAAATCTGCTCGAAAGGCTCGCCAGCACGGGCTCTGGGGAGGGGGTCCAGGGTACAGGGGTTGGTACTTGAGCGGTGTTGAATGGAGGCAAGTTCGTTCGCCGTTCTCCTCCTCCTCCTCCTCCTCCTCCTCCTCCTCCTCCTCCTCCTCCTCCTCCTCCTCTTCCCCGCTCCTTCTCCCCCTCCTGCGTCGGGTCGGATTAGGAAAAGCGGGAAAAAGGGGGCCGAATTGGGGAAAAAGGGGGCCTAATTGGGGAAAAAGGGTGGGCGTACGCGAGGCACGGATCTGCTGCGAGTAGCCGGCTTTTCGGCCCCGCCGCCGGGCGCCTGTCCTCGATACCCAGGAGGGAAAACAGCACACACACAGACAGACAGAATTCATCGACGATTCCCCAGAACATATGGGAAGATATGGGAAGTGGGGGGAAGACAAGAATCCAAAAAATATTAGAAAAGATTGGGAATCCTGTCATTTGTGTGTATTTATTGGAGAGGCCTGACGGCCGGTGCCGCCGACCCTGATCGAAAGGGCTAGGAGTAGGGGGAGGAAACGGAGGAGGAGGAGGAGGAGGAGGAGGAGAAGGAGGAGGAGGAGGAGGAGAAGGAGGAGGAGCAGAGGGTACGCAGGAGAAGGAGGAGGAGCAGGAGGAGGAGGAGGAGGAGGAGGAGGAAGAGGAGGAAGAGGAGGAGGAGGAGGAAGTGCATCCTTTGTGTGCCCGCTCGAAGAAAGTGCGCCCCGGGAGTGTGATATTCTGACTTGGGACGTGCTCCCGGAAGAGGAAGAAGTGCATCTCGGGCGTGCCCGCTCGAGGAAAATGCGCCCTAGGGGGGTGGTAGTTTGACTCGGGGCCCGCTCCCGGGACGCCTCTGCGGGAGGAGGAGGAGGAGGAGGAGGAGGAGGAGGAGGAGGAGGAGGAGGAGGAGGAGAAGGAGGAGAGGAGCAGGAGGAGGAGGAGGAGGAGGAGGAAAAGGAGGAGGAGGAGGACCAGGAGGAGGAGGAAGTGCATCCCGTGCGTGCCCGCTCGAGGAAAGTGCGCCCCGGCGGGCGTCGCATCTGCCCCGGCCCCCCCCCCCTCCCCCCCCCCCTGCGGGGAAGGGATCAAAGGGAAGGGGCTTCCCTTCGACTCCACTACGACGTCGTTTAATTTCGCTTTGGATAGCGCGCTCGAGGAGGAGAGCCCTGGGAGGGGGAGAACGGAGACGACGGAGACGACAAGTCGAACGGAGAAGCCCCTCACACACGCCGACAGGGTCGGCGGATTTGTGTGTCCCAGGGCCCCTTGAGATACATGGAGGCGCTGGGGAGCTGATTCGCTAGCGCTGCTCTCTCCAGCTGTGGACGGGCCCGCTTCGGAATCCCGAGCGGAGCGTGCTCCGGGCAAGGCCCAGGGCCTGCTGTGCAGAGGGGGGGGGGTGCAACTCGGGGGTGGATAGACCTCCTACCCTGACACGTCGACTACGGAATTGGCGTTTTCGGTTCGCGAGAGGGCGTCGCGGCCATCATTTTTGCGGGTCCAGGTCCGTCGGTCTCGGCCCCAGGCCGTTTTCAACTAAAGGGAGGTTTGTCCACCGCCGAGCAACGAGGGAGGGAAGGGAAGGAGGCGGCGGCGGTGGCCGCCGCGCGAGGGACGCGAGCCACGAGCAGAGCTGCACGCACCGAGGCCACGACGGCCGACGGCCACGGCGACGCCGAGGACGGAGGAGGCCCGCGAGGAGGGAGTGCACGGCAGGCGCGTGTGTTTTGCGCACCGCCCCGGGGGGCATCCCCCGGAGGACCGCACGGGCTGGCCCAGCCCGCGAGAGAGGGAGGCCCCCCCGCAACGAGGGAGGGGCCCGCGAGGCCCCGGCCGTGCCCTGGCATGTCGGCGCAGTTCAGGCAGTGGCGAAGCGTCCTGGCTCGCCTGTAGCCCTACCAAGCACTGTTCTAAGAGCCTTTTGTGGTTGCCACGAAATGTTCCCAGAACATGTTTGCTCGAGAGTGTCTTGTTTCAACACGTCGGGCTTATGTTCTAAGAACACTGTTTTTGTTCTCGGGACATTTTTGGGTTCAAAGAACATTTCGTGGTAGGACTATAGGAATGCCGGGACGGCCGGTCCCTGCTCAAGCAGTGTAGGCTCCAGCTGTTTCGGGTAGGTTTAAGTCGGGCCTGTCCCTCTGCAGGAGGAAACTTCAAAAATGGTCAGAAAATCGTCAGGGGATTATTTTTTGAGTATCTTTGACCATTTGGGGTATGAGGACTTTTTATTTTTCGTCGAAAATCCCCTTGCAGGGGGGCACGACACGCCCGACTGAAGGGTAGGTATTGCGGGGGCCACGTATGGAAGGACTATGCCTCAAGGCCTTGCCGGGCGTGGATGAGGCCTGAGGAGCGGCAGGATGTTAATTATGCTGGTGCCCTCCTGGTGCTCCTCCTCTCCCTGCCTCCTGCCCGGTCGCCTGCGATGACACTACAGTATGAAGGTTTACCCCTCCTCCTCCTCCTCCTCCTCCTCCTCCTCCTCCTCCTCCTCCTCCTCCTCCTCCTCCTCGTCCTTCTCCTCCTCCTCCTCCGAGCTCTGGGGGCCTGCTCCTCGACTTCTTGCAGGCGCTCCTGGGTTGATACTACCGGAGATGTATGCCGAGCCGCCCGCAGCCGAAGCATGGCGTGCCAGCACACACATGTCGCGGCTGCTGCGCGGGCGCTGCCCCGGGAGTGGGCAGGGCGACGGGAGCCCGAGGGGCATCGCCGGACATCCTTCCGCCGTCCGCCTTAACTATCCTTCTCGCCCGTGCCCCTTTCTCAGCTTCTCCCTCCTGAGCATCCCGTGCCCCCTCCCGCGTCGAGGAGGGAGAGGAGCGGACGGGGCGAATTAGGACGAGGACAGAGCCGTTCCGGAACGCTCTGAGAAGGCCGCGGTGCCCGAGACATCTTCCAGAGCGGCCAGGTCTCAGAGATTCTCGAGTTCTTCTGCTGAGAAGCAACATCATCACGAACGCGTGGCAGGGCTATGGGATTATCACCATGTATATGTGCTGCCTATGTGGTGCATCTGCGTGGTGCTGTCTGTGTGCTGTCGAGGTGCTATTGTCGATCTGCTGTCCGTACATCCGTACATGCGACTCGCCGGGACGACTTCACTCCAGGGGAATAATAGAGGGGGGCACTTAGTTCGCCCGCTGTTTTGTTATGCTTCTTGCGCGTGGATGCATATTCAGTTTTGGCCCCGGCGTTCATGTGTACACAGTTGCTACGTCACGGCTCGCCACCACGCCAGCGCAGCCATGCGTTCTGGTTCAGTGCCTTGCCTGAAACATCCCTGCCTTGTCCGCAGCCTCGTTCTCCCCCTCTTCCATGATCCTGGCGACCTCTTGGGGGCTTCCTCGGGCGTCCTGGTGACGTCGGGGGGGGGGCCGTCGGGGTTCTCGGAGCCGTTGGGCGCGATGGTTCCACTGGCTCTCCCAGAGAGGCTCGGTTGAACCATTCCTGGGACGTCTGGGCGGGCTTGGAGCCCGCTTGGGGCAGTCTTAGGCAGTCTTGGGGGGACCTCGAGTCATCCTGTGCCTGGATTGGGGCTCTTGGGAGGCTTTCTTGAACAGTGTTTGTAACATCGTGAGGCTCCCTGGAGGTTTCCGAGGCGATCAGCCAGCCTAGAAGCATAGGTGATGGTTTCATGAGTTGCTCAATGCGCTTCGCCTTGTAGAGCCTCGCCGCAGGCCCCCCCATGGGGTTCTCTCTCTGGGCTGTGTTGGGTCATCATGGAGCCTGTGAGGGCTCGTTGCGCCCTCTGCGCGTGGTCTTAAGGCGTACCGCACCCGTGCTTGGCCAGTCTTCGGCTGCCCTGGAGCCGCCCGGGGGGCCCAAGTAGCTGACCGGGAACAGAAGCAGAGAGGACGATGTTCGCGAACTTTTGCGCAGGGGTGGGCGGGTGGGGGGCGAGGGGCTCCCGGGGGGAGGGGAACAAAAACCTCGGAGGGAGAATGGAGGAGGGGGTGAGGAGGAGGAGGAGGAGGAGGAGGAAGGAGGAGGAGGAGGAGGAGGAGAGGAGGAGGAGGAAGATTGCCCACCAAGACGCCCCAGCCGACCTCGAGAGGCGTTTTCTGGAGCCGCCAGAGGCCTCCAAGCAAGAGAAGGCCTCCAAGAGGGCCTCCGAGAGGAGGCGCCCGAGAAGTTAGAAGGGCCCCTCCGGGGGGGACCTGCCCACGGACGGCTATTTTTTTTCCCCCTTTTTCCCGATGCATTCCTGGACGGTCAGGAAGCCCTCCAGACCACCCCAGGACACAACACATACCGAGCCCTCTTCCTCCTTCCTGACCTCCTCTGCTCCTCCTCCCTCCTTTTTCCCCCTTTTTTTCTCCTCCTCCTCCTGCCTCCCCTCCCTCATCCTCCTCTTCTCCTCCCTCCTCCTCCTCCTCCTCCTCCTCCTCCTCCTCCCTCCTCTCCTCCTCCTCCCTCCCCTCCTCCTCTCCCCCCCATCCGCCCTCTCCTCCTCCCTCCTCCTCCTCCTCCTCCTCCTCCTCCTCCTCCTCCTCCTCCTCCTCCTCCTCCTCCTCCTCCTCCTCCTCCTCCTCCTCCTCCTCCGCCCGAGGAGCCCGAGGAGAGGTCCCTCACGCCCGGCCCCAAGAATCTCAAATGGCTCCCCAAACGACCCCAAATGCTTCCAACAAGTTCCCGGCATGGGTGTTACAGGAGGCCCCGCACATGCCCCCAAGGAGCATCGCGTGACTTTGCCCTGGCCTGCGCTCGATTCGCGGACGTTCGTCTAAGGTATGTGTTTTACGACGTTGCGTTGCCATGCGCTAGAACGTAAGCGCGCGCGCGTCTTTATTATACCCTAATACCACACGCATGCAATGCGGATATACACATGCGCACACAAGGTGGTGTACACCAAGCCGCCGGCCTGCAAGGGAAAAGGCCGGAAGAGAAAGAGTTGGAAGCGGATATGCGCAGGAAACGTACGACGTGCCTCGATTTGCGCGTGGGTCCGGCTCCTATAGGGGGAGCGAGCACGCACCGCTCGCATCTGGTGAGTGATCGAGCGTGTGGGCTGGGGCCGTGCAGTTTTGTAGTTTGTTCCCAGCCACCCTGTGGTGGTGGGCCCCCGCTTTGAAGAGGCAGCGCCCCGCGTTCTCCTCCCGCCTCCGTCCTCCCGCCTCCTCCCTCCTCCCATCCCTGCCTCTGCCCTCCGCGCTCCGCAGGTCCTTGTCGTTCTCCTCATCCCGCTCCTTCCGTCCCCTGCGCCCCTCACACCTTTCGTGGCCCCACAGGGAGCTCCACCGAAGGCCCCAGTGGCAGGGTTCGCATGCGGTTCCAGCACTGGCTCCATGCGTTCGGGGGTAGTTTCCCAAATCCATGGATCTGGCGCCCATGCGGCAGAATCACGGGTCCTTCCAGTCGGACCTAGGCCAGAAGAACATCCCTCAAGGACATGAGACCTTCCCTCGGCCAGGACGGGCACAACATCCCAGGGTACCCCCCTCGGGATGCACAAGAACATCCAACTAGCACGAGGAACACGAGGGCACCCTCCCCGAACCGACCTCGATCTCGAGTTACGACTCTAGGAGGAGGAGGAGGAGGAGGAGGAGGAGGAGGAGGAGGAGGAGGAGGAGGGAGGAGGGAGGAGGGAGGAGTGGAGGAGGAGGGAGGAGGACACGGAGGAGGGGAGGGCGGAGGAGGAGGAGGAGGAGGAGGAGGAGGAGGAGGAGGGGGGGAGGAGGAGGAGGAGGGGAGGAGGAGGAGGAGGAGAGGAGGGAGGAGAAGGAGAGGAGGAGGAGGAGGAGGAGAGGGAGGAGGAGGAGGAAGGAGGAGGAGGCGGAGGAGGAGGAGGAGGGGGGAGGAGGAGGAGGAGGAGGAGAGGAGGCGGGAGGGGTGAGGGGTTGAGGGGGGGGAGGGGGAGGGGGCAGGGCGGGGGGGAGGGGAGAGGCCAGCTCGTGCCCCCGGCATTGGCCACTTGCCCGTGCCCACCACAGAGGGCGAGGGCCCCCTCCCTCCAGAGGAGCCCGCCGCCGGCCTCGGCGCGCCGCCGCGCGCCCGCGCCGTGCTCGTGGACTCCGAGCCCCGGGCAGTCGAGGGGCGCCCCGCCGTCGTCGCCTCCGCCGCCCGCCGGTCGTGCCTCCGCCGCCGGTCGTCGCCGCCGCGCCGCCGTTCGCCGCCGCCGCCGCCGTCGCCGTCGTCGTCGCCGTCGCCGTCGTCGTCGGCGGCGGCGTCGCCGCTGTCATCGTGGTGGTGGTGGTGGCGGCTGTCGCCGCCGTCGAAGGAGGAAGGGAGGTCAGAAAGAGGAACGACGGCGATGGAGAATGAGGAGGGGGGGAGAGGAGGTTGAGGAGGAATGATGAGGTGGACGATGACGACGAGGCGGGGACAGAGAAGTGACAAGGGGGAGGACGCAGAGCTAGGAGGAGGTTCGCGCATGAGGAGGAGGAGGAGGAGGAGGAGGAGGAGGAGGAGGAGGAGGAGGAGGAGGAGGAGGAGGAGCAGGTTTGAATAGTTGTTGAAATACAAAGTTGAAGGTTCTCAACGGATTAGGGCACGCGTGTTGTTCTGACCCGCGCCAGGACCCGGCGATCGGTCGTGCAGCTATCGCGCGCTCGTGGCTTGGCTGACGACTACATGACGGACTGGTGGCGGTGACGCCAACGATTCCGATAACCACAACGGCGGAGGCGGCGGGGGAGCGAGAGCGTGCAGGCAGATCCGGGCCGTGTGGCGAATTTGACGACCGCGGGGAGCGAGGAGCAAGCAAACCGACTGCCATACCGCCATACGGCCAGAATCTCACTGAAAATTCGCTCAGCGAAGGGCACAACCTTGAGCGGCTGCGTGTAGCACAGGGCGTGGCCCTCTCCTGCCTCATACGCTGCGCGCCGCAGGAGGGATGGAGTTGGAGCTCCCAATGGGGCACACTGCGCGTCAGGTTGTTGCCAGATTGAGGCGGGGGAGCCTTCGTAGGGGCCGCAGTTGAAATTCCCCCTTTTGGGGCGCGAACCGCATGAGCCGTGTTGTCGAATTGAGGCAGGGGCCTGTGGCAGTGGGAGTCCCCTATGAGCCTACGGTCAAGAGCTTTCGGAAAGCGTGTGCTTCCGCTGGTTGTGGCCCACCACGCTTCGGCGCGGCACGCTATCTACTTCCTGGTCCCCAAGCGTCACCTTCCCGAGCCTTTCCGAGCGTCCCGCCCCGCGGAGCGGAGCGACGCGCTGTCCGCTCACATGGCACGGCGTGTCGCTGGGCTCCGCCGCCGCGGCACGCTGTGCGAACCTTCCCGACCGTGTGGGGCACGAGCCAGGGTGTGCCGAAGGAGCGCATCCCCCGACCAGCTAGAACTGGGGGAGCTGTGGTCCTCACCCCCCCCAGGGGGAACCCATCGCATCGACGATGCCTCGAGAGGGGTGTCGAAGCCGATGGGTCCCCCCCGGGGGGGTGAAGGACCACGGCTCCCCCAGCTGTGGCGGGCCTGGAGTCCCTGCCCTCGGCGCCCGCAGCAGCAGCAGTGCGGCGGCCGGCGGCGGCGGCTGCAGCCTGCTGCAGGCCGCAGCCTGCGGCGGCTGCAGCCTGCGGCGGCATGGCAGCAGCAGCGGCATGGCAGGGCAGCGCAGGCAGGGCAGCGCTAAGCGGCAGCGCAGGGCAGCGCTAAGAGGCAGCGCAGGGCAGCGCGGAGGCAGCGGCGGGGACGCGCGGCGCGGCGGAGAGGAGGCGCAGGCCCGCAGGAGAGGGCCGCGGGGGAGGGCCCTACATGGTTGCCCAAGGGGTCAACGAGGACACATGGAGCCTTGATCCTCGCAAGTCGAGGAGGGAGAAGGAGGAGCAGGAGGAGGAGGAGGAGGAGGAGGAGGAGAAGGAGAAAGAGGAGGAGGAGGAGGAGGAGGAGGAGGAGGAGGAGGAGGAGGAGGAGGAGGGGGAGGAGGACAGAGAGAAAGAGAGGGAGGAGGAGGAGAGGAGGAGGAGGAGGAGGAGGGGAGGAGGAGCAGAAGGAAGAAGAGGAGGAAGGAGGGGAGGGAGAAAGAGGAGGGGGAGAGGAAGGGGAGGGGGGAGGGAGGCGAGGAGGAGCAGGAGAGCCTGCTCCCCGGCCAGCCGGCCTGCCGCGCAAGCGTGGGAGCGGCAGGTGCCTCCACCCCGGCTCCGAGCGTCGAGGCCGCTGGCAGTACAGGACAGCCACGGCCGCCGCCCTCGTCCATCCTCCTCCTCCTCCTCCTCCTCCTCCTCCTCGTCCCTCCCCCTCCTCTTCCTCCTCCTCTTCGTCCTCCTCCTGCTCCTCCGCCTCCTCCCTGTGTCCCTCCCGCCCCCATCACCCCCCTTTCTCTCAGTCTCTTTTTTTGTGTTTCGCTCTCTCTCTCTCTCTCTCTTTCTCATTCTCTCTCTCTCTCTCGCTCTCTCGGCGTCCTCCGTGCGCCATCTCTCACCGAGGCATTCTCTCGGCCTGCTGCTTTCTCCATCGCCGTTCCCTGCTGGCCTCCACCTCCGCCACCTCTCTCTCCTCCTCCGCGTCTTCCGCCTGATCCTCCTCCTCATCCTCTTCATACTCCTTCTCCTCTTCACCCTCCTCATCCTCCTCATCCTCCTCCTTTGCATCACCGCTCCCATCCCCCTCCCTGGGCAGCAGGTATTTCACACAGTTGTTTCTTTTAGCCTTTCGTAGGCATGTCTGTGGTCAGACTTCTCCCCGAGCGTTTCGAGCTCAAGAGGGGGATGCGTGGAGGAGGAGCAGCAGCAGGAAGGAGAGCATGAGGCGACAGAAGACGCAGCAGCAGGAGGAGCAGACGGCGCAGAGGGACGGCGATGACGGATGACGGCCGTAAGGTAGACGCTGACACCAGCAACGACGACGACGACGACGACGACGACGACGACGACGACGACGACGACCACGGCGTCGACCGAGCTCGACGACGACGAGCTCGACGACAGCCACCACGACGAGCTCAGCGGTGGCGACGGTGGCGGCGGCGGCTGCGGCCGGCCCGCCGGGGCGCGTCCCGCCGCCAGGGCCACGGGCGCCTGCGTCCGCCAGGGGGGTGCGGCCAACAACTGGGCGTTCGGCTTCCACCACCACGGCCCGGCCATGGCCGAGGACGTGCTGGAGCGCGTTCAGCAGGAGATGGGGAGGAGGGGGAGGAGGAGGAGGAGGAGGAGGAGGAGGAGGAGGAGGAGGAGGAGGAGGAGGAGGAGGAGGAGGAGAGGAGGAGGAGGAGGAGGACGAGGAGGAGCAGGAGGAGGAGGAGGAGGAGGAAGGGCGAGCGAGCGAGCGAGGCGCGGGTGCAGGCTCATGCGGAGAAGCGTGTGTCTGAGCCCGTTTGGGCAAGGCGCGTGGGGCCGTACCATCTCAGGCCCTGCAGATCTTTGACGCACATGATTATACAAATGGCTGCAAGCCTGAGGCTGGAAGTCGGAATGATGTGGACTCGGGAACTGGAGTTCTGCGGTTGGGTGTTGGCTGGAGGTTGGACTGGTTGGGTTGCATAGAGGAAAAGGGGGGAGAAGAAGAAGAAGAAGGGGGAGGGAAGGAGGGATCGAGGTACTCGTTGGCGGTTCTCTTTTTCGAGCCCTCCAGGAGGCTGCTCGTCGCTGGCTGGATTCCCTTCGGAGTCCTGGTCAAGACGCGCCCCTGGAGAGCTCCAGGGATTTAATTTAAGTTCAGAGTCGTTCTTCCTGTTTGGATGGTCGACGCTGACTTCAGTTGCCCTGGCATGGGTAAGCAGAGAATGTGACGTCAGAAAGAATCACTCTTGCTGAAGCTGCCGACGCGCATATTAAGCTACATGGAAACTTTGGCATCCAGCGTTCAAGAAACATGGTCAATCAAGCGAACAATAGAGTTTACCACGGTGGACCTCAACCTATGAGTTCTGGCTTTCTGGGTACGCAATGTATGTAGCAATATCTGTGGCGATGATGACGACGACGATGCCAAGGCCAATGACGGCGCCGATGTTGGTGCCGCCGATGGTGATGATAATGTCCATGTGTCGGTGATGACGGTGCTTGGCTGACGATTGCGGTTGCTCCGGCGGTTGTCGAGGACGATGACGTCACACGGCGGTGCTGATGAGGGTGACGGCGAGGAAGTGCGCGTGCGGCAACCCAAGAACCTTTGCAAACGCTCCGTTAAAAACGGACGTTTGTTTTACATAATGGAGGATGACGGTTAATAAATGACCAGGGGTCGTGTTCACGCGGCGGCGCCCGGGATGACGATTAGAAAAAAACGGCCGCAGGCTGGAAAACTATTTGTTCATCGTTCTCCTCCGGTCAGAAAACTGTGCAGAAATAGCAGAAAACTATGTTTTTAATCGTTCTCTCACATTTTTTATGAATCGTCATCCCGCATTACGTGTTTGAAGAGTTCTACTTGGAACTTCTTCGGAAGCCAGTGGTTTTGAGAAAGGCACGCTCGCGTGGCGGCGCGCGCTTGCGGCCCGCATGGTTTTATTCCCATCCATCCCTGTGGTGTTGGGTCCTCGCTCTGAAGAGGCAGCGGCGCCCCGCGTTCTCCTCCCGCCTCCTCCTCCTCCTCCTCCTCCTCCTCCTCCCCCTCCTCCTCCTCCTCCTCCTCCTCCTCCTCCTCCTCCTCCCGCCTCCTCCCCCCTCCCATCCCTTGCACCGCGTTGCACGCTTCAGGGCCCCACTGGGAGCTCCGCCGACGGCCTGGGTGGCAGGGTTCGCATGCGGCTCCACCTCCATGTCGGCACACCCCTCGCACGTTGCGTGCCCCCACAGGGAGCTCCGCCGACGGCCCCAGTGCCAGGGTTCGCATGCGGTTCTGCCCCCATGTTGGTACACCCCTCACGCGTTTCGTGCCCCCCACAGGGAGCGCCGCCGAAGTCCCCAGTGGCAGGGTTCGCATGCGGCTCCACGCCCCTTTCGGTACACCCCTCAGACGCTCCGTGGCCCTACGGGGAGCTCCGCCGAAGGCCGCAGTGGCAGGGTTCGCATGCGGTTCCACCTCTATTTCGACACACCCCTCGTACGCTTCGTGCCTCCAGAGGGAGCTCTGCTGAAGGCCCAAGTTGCAGGGTCCGCATGCGGTTCCACCCCTCTTTCGGTACACCACTCACACGTTTCGTGGCCCCACAGGGAGCCCCGCCGAAGGCCACTTGCAGGGTCCGCATGCGGTTCCGCCCCCATGTCGGTACACCCCGCACACGTTTCGTGCCCCCACGGGGAGCTCCACCGAAGGCCCCAGTGGCAGGGTTCGCGTTGCGGTTCTACCCCCATTTCGGCATACCCCCCCTCACGCGTTCCTTGGCGCCATGAGGAGCTCCGCCCGAGGCTCTGGCAGGGTTCGCATACGGTTCCACCTCCATTTCAGCACACCCCTCAAACGCTTCGTGACCCCATAAGGAGCTCCACCGAGGGCCCCAGTGGCAGGGTTCGCATGCGGTTCCACTCTTTAATTTCGGCACACCCCTCACACGTGCGTGGCCCCGTATGGAGCTCCACCGAAGGCCGCAGTGGCAGGGTTCGCATGCGGTTCCACTCCCATTTCGGCACACCCCTCACACGCTTCGTGGCCCCACAGGGAGCTCCACCGAAGGCCCCAGTAGCACGGTTCGGGTTTCACCCTTATTTTGTGGCTTGTTCCTCACAGTTTTCGTGGCCCCGTATGGAGTTTCACCGAAGGCAGCGTTCGCATGCGCTTGTACCCCCAATGTCGGCACACCCCTCACACGCTTCGTGGGCCCACAGGGGGCTCCACCTAAGGCCCCACTGGCAGGGTTCGCATGCGGTTCCACCACCATTCCGGTACACCCCTCACACGCGTCGTGCCAGCTGCGGCACTCACAGATGCAGATGGTTGGAATCTTCGCCAGGCTAATTTTACACGGGCTCATGCACTGGGCACATGCTGGATCAACGTGGATGCACCGCATGGTGAGGTGAGAATGCGGGTTGTGGACGAGATTGTTGGAAACATGTGATTTCCAGTCGGATTCAGCAAATGCGCGCAGGCAGAACATTTGCACAATCTGTGGCGGAAGAACTAATTAGAGTAATTATGCGGATTCTAGAAATCAATGCAACACTTTGCGTGTGTGTGGCATGGTGTCGGCATGTGCGCGCGTGGACGCTGGGCAGTTTCTGTTGCAATGGATCATTGAAAAATGATGTGTGCGATTTACAAATGTGCGCGTATTGTATGTTTGACAGAGATGAGGGAGCGATGCTGGGCCTTCGTGAGATGTTATAGACTGAATTGGAAAATAAATGACGAAACATTATCACATTTAATTTGCAGTAGTGTGCAGTGTCGGGGAGGGGGGGGGCGTTAACTCCGGGGGGGAGACCACATTCTGCGTTGGAAGGAGATTCCACGTTGTAAGATTTGGAGCCGTCCACTCGATTGCAATGTTCCCCACCCTCCCACCCGGATCTTGTGTGGCGAAAATTTTACGGCCACGATTGCGGCTACTGTTTTGCATTCGCTGGCGCATCTTTACGGCCTTGCTTGCGCGCACGCGTTCGCGCTCACAGCGACTAGTTGGTTTGACACAGTTGGTGCAGCCGCGCTGGCGCTGACCGATAGGAATATCCCAGCGCGTCTCGAAGGCCGTGCTGGCGCGCGGGCGCTTCAATGCGGATCTCTGACCCGGGCGGACGCAATCTCGTGATGAAGCCTTCGATGATGACGAAAGCAAAACCAATGACAGCGCCGAGGTTAGTGACGATGGTGACGATGTTGATGGCCGTGCGTCTACGATGGAGATGATTGTGATGTTGGTGGCTGTTGTGGGGGCGAGAGACGATCAGGATGACCGCTGTGACGCGGTCGCATTGATGAGGGCGTGGGGAAGTGCGCGCACAGAAATTTAAGACATCTGGGGAATCCTCTGTTGAAGAACTGTTGTGTGTATGTTTATATGTCTTTACACGCTTCAAATACATATGGTTTTGAGGGGATTTTGACGCGCGCGTGGTGTCGCGCGAAAGTTGCCCACATGGCGTTCTGTGACACGGATTCTTGCACTTGGCGCATGCTGTTCATACAAAGCGACGCACCGCGTGGTGAGATGAGAATGCGGTGTATGGACGAGATCAGTAGTTCCGTATTGTGTCCGGTGGTTTCAGCAAGGCCGCGTGGGCAGAACATGTGCCAGATCCAGAATATGTTCCATGCATTATTGTTGAAGTGTTTGCAGAGTTCTACTTGTCTGGTGTGAGTTCGGCATGTGCACGCGCGTGTGGATTTTGTGGCGTGTTGCGCGTGGCTTTGCAACATGATCCTTCAAGCTAAACGGGTGTGCGCATGGTGTTACATGAGAGAGATACGAGTGAGCCCATACCAGTTGGTCTGGGATGGTATGAGTCCATATGAAAAACAGGCGATGAGGCATCGTCATGTGAATTGTGCAGTGTCCCAGGGGGAACGGTCAAACCAGGGGGGAGATTGTGGTTTGGACACGTCTTCTTGTGAGCGGAGAATACACGTGGTGCATATTGTGTGTTGCTTGTTGTGTGGTGCAAGCTGCGTGGTCAAATCTCTATGTTGCAAGCTATGTGGGGTAGGCTGCGTGTGGTTTTGAGTTGCACCCAACATATGTGCATGCCCTGGGTGCGATTTATGCGGTGCATCCTGCGTGGCGCATGCGCCGTAGCGCATGCTATGATATGCCGTGCAATGCTCGTATCTGCGAGGTGCAACCTATGTGCTGCATTCCTGAATGTCGCAAGCTGCGTGCTGCAATTGATTTGTTTTACCAGCGGTTTGACACATCCAATGCTCGTGCAAACAGCCCACCCACCCACCCGCAAGTTGGTTTGCAAAACCCATGCGGTGGCGATTGCGATGAGTGCCTGGCGTTTGCTGGTCCATTTCTGCGGCTGCGCCAGCCCAAGCACGCGCGCGCAGCGGCCAGCTAGCTTGGCGTGATCGACGCAGCCGCCGTGGCGCTGACCGCTCGGCACATCCCAACTTGCACTCCACTGCGACGCTGCGACTTGGGCGGACGCGGTACCATGGCAACTTCGACAACGGCAGACACGATGCTGATAGTAGGATGATGGTGACGAGGTTGGCAACGGCGATTGCGCGGCCTGTGCGGGCGCCGATGTTCATCATGCCGACGACGATGACGGCGTCCCGACGTCGGTGATGAAGGTTTTGGAAATAGTTCGACATGCGCGCGCGGCCGACGCGCGAGAGCAGTATGATTTGACACGGATCGTGCGCCCCAGCGCGCGCGCGCAAGGGCGTGCGAATGATGTCGGCATGCGGCGCCATAGGCCATTTGACAGAATTCCATGCACATGTTGACCGACCGATGGGTTTCTTGAGAGTTCGCAAGAACGCGAGCGCATGTTTTGTATCAAAAACGAGTGTTGCGAAACCATGTGTTTTGATTCGTATTTTCGACACTCCGTTGCGAACTCGTTACGAAACCGAAGTTCTGTTTGACGGGTTTCGGCGTGCGCGCGCGACGACGCGCGAGCGCGCACTTCGTCCCGCTTTTTGCAAGAAGGATTTTCCCGACGGCGCGCGCGCAAGGGCATTCGAACGATTTCGACTTGCGCGCGCGCGAAGCCCGTGCCGCAGCATTTTCTCGACACGATGGAGCAAAACAACATGCGGTGTTCTTACGAGTTCGCAAGAGCGCGCGCGCAAGTTGTTTTGTAACTCTGCATTGCGAAGCCATCTGTATATATATATATATATATACACATATACATAGTTGTTGTTTGAACATTCGGTTTTGAAACCTTTACGATACCGAACGTGTTTGAAAAGGGTTTCGGCATGCGCGCGCGACGACGCGCGCGTGTGTATTGCGTCACATATTTTGCAAACGTGATTATTGAAAGCTGGTGGTTTGTGATAAACGAGTGCGCGCGCATAGTATGTTTTGCAGGGGATGATGGGGGGCAAAACTAGATCGTTTGAGATGGTACGAGTTCATATTAAGGATGGACAATGGGGCATAATCAAACGTACATCGGTTTACGAAGAAAAGGGAACCGATAATCCCGGGTGGGTGGGTAGAGTCTATTCTCTTTATAGGAGGGAAAATTTAGGTTGCGCAAAGATGTGGTGCAAAATAGTTATATTGTCCTATCGACGTCGTGCAAGCTAGCGCGCTGGGCGTACACGAGGCGTGCGCGGTCGGCGACCAGGCGAACATCCAAAACCGACCCCGCGAGCGCACGAGGCGCCTACGAGTTGCCCGCGGGCGGCGAATGGGCGAAAACTGGGGACCGCCAGCCAGCGCACGGGGCGCCCACGAGGCCCCCACGAGCGGCAGCCTGGCGAAAATGCGGGGCCGCCAGTCAGCGCACGGGGAGCCCACGAGGCGCCAATGGGCGACGATCGCTTTGGGTTTCTCAATAAGCGTGGGGGGGTACCCCCCCGACGGGGGTCAAGCTCGCCTCGCCGTCGCGCCGGGACCAGGGTCGGATCGCCTTCGGCGCGCGGTGGCTGCCCGCGACGGGGGTCGATGTGGGGGGGGCTGTCAGCGGGGGTGACGCTCCCCCGACGCTTATTAAGAAACTCGGAGTAGGGCTAAGCCCAGAACCGCCAGTCAATTTCTTCAGAAGACAAGAAAGAGCGCGTACGTGGGGATCTCACATGTCAGCGCGAAGTGAAGCGAGCCACGGATAGACACCAACGCCAAACAACATGTATTGTGGCGCTGCAGTGCGAGGCACGGACCAGTGCAGAATGTTTTGCCACGGTTGCCCGACATCAACAATTACATAACGCAGGTAATACATTACCCCCTGGAACATGCTCAGCGAAACGGCTGTTAGGCGGAATTGCCATTCAGGTGTCTTGGCGGCCCGTGGATGTTAATCGTCGACAGTGATGTCTTGCCCAGGCTCCAGATTGCATGCTCCCATCTCGATCGCATATCGCCCTTTCCAAAAGCATGCGTCGTGCGTTTCTTCTGCCAGCATCCTGGAATGTTTGAGGCTGGACGCGTGATGGGATTTGGCTTGCGAACCGAGATGTACGATTCCAATTATTTTGTTTGGCAGCATTGTCCTATGGACGGCGTCGGCCCGCAGCCACTAGGGCCCAGAGCGCATGCAAGTTGCCTGAAATCAAGGTGCAGAGTCCCAGAGCACACTCACGCAATTAGCAGACAGGGCGTAAAGCAAACCACCGACATATTTCTTGTATTAGTACCTACCCCCATACGCACAATGATCATATGCACCACGGTGCGTGTTGCATTGCAACGCTATCTGGTTCGTGCCTCAACATGTTATCTCTTCATGGCGGAAGCTACAGAGCGCCCTGATATTGGGCTGCAATTTGGGCAGCGTTCGACTCCTATATAATAAGAGCCGCACCTGCAGCCTAAAGCACGTTGATCAAACCAGCGCTCAAGACGCATCCACAATGTATCCGCAGCTTAATCGCAGATGTAGGGTATGGTACAGGTGACTCAGCCTCAGCCGCAGCAGCTCGGGCGCAGCTAGGGAAATCGGAACCATGCCCGAGAAGCCTTGCGCCCGCTGCCTGGGCCGCAGCTTGGGTGGGCTGCCGCCTGCCATAGCCATCAGGAAGCATGTGATCAGTTCGGCCCTCTCACACGTTTCCCCAACGGTGCTTGCATAGGGGAACAAAAAGTGACATAAACATAAAAACTCTGAGGTCCGCGCGGATTTCTCGGATCGGCGCTGGGGCCCCCCGGCGGCGCCCGCCTCCGGCGCCGCCCCTGGTGCGTTCCGCGCGCCAGGGAGGGGAGTCCAGTGCCGATCCGAGAAATCCGCGCGGGCCTCCGAGTTTTCATGTTTGTGACACTTTTTGTTCCCCTATTGCACCAGGGGTCCAGGCTTCGGTCGCAACGCAATGGACTGGGTCTGTCAGGATTTCCGCCGGTGCCTGGTTCGCGGCCGCCCGCGGGCGCCTCGTGGCCGCCCCGCTCGCGGGATGAGTCCGCCAGGGCTTCGCCTGGTGCCCAGTTGGTGTCCGCCCGTGGGCGCCTCCCCCCCCCCCTGTCCTGCTGCTCCTCCTCCCTCTCCTCCTCCTCCTCCTCGCCCTCGTCCTCCTCCGCTCCTCCTCCTTCCTCCTCCTCCTCCTCCTCCTCATCCTCCTCCTCATTATCCTCCTCTCCTCTCCCCTCCTCCTCCTCCCCCTCCTCTCTTCCTCCCCCTCCTCTCTTCCTCCTCCTCCTCCTCCTTTCCTGCTGCTCGCTTCTCCCCCCCCCCTGCAAGGGCGAACGCCGCCAGGGGCCCAGAATCGGCCAGGTATGGAGCGCTCTGGCGATCGGAAAGCAGCCGATCGCTCAGGCTTGAGCGACTCACGCGGCGTCAAAAAACCAACGCAAGGGGTCTTCACGGCACGAACTTGCCGCAAGCCGTTTTGGCTCAAGGCGGAGGTGGGGAATGCAACCCCGCTCGGCCGCCATCCGCGCAGGCTCCGTAAGCGCAGGCTTGTGGACCCCAAAGAAACCCGCTTGGCGATGCATCCGACGCTCAGCATGGATGCCCGCAGCGTGAATGCCTACATCTGCCTGTTCACTGTCGCATCGATCTTGGGCGGTGCCCTGGCCTCCGCTACCGCTAGAGAGCCTGTAGGTCTCGTCGAAAGCCATACCTACGATATGCAAGTGGAACCCGACGGGCGCATGATGAGGCGCCATGCCACTCCTCAAGTCCCCGACACTGTGCCAGCCTGGGCCAGCATCAGTCCGCACGGAAGGGTCGATGAGCTTGGATCGCAGGGTTGGATAAGGCGACAGCCAACTCAGCTACCCGAACCTGGGCAGGTGTCAGCGCCGCCCTCGACCCTAGCGCCGCCACCTGGCGCTGGCGCCGCCCTTTACGACGACAAGGTTGACCCCTCGCCTGCGCCAGCGCCACTGCCGGCTGCGCCGGCGCCTCCTCCGCCAGTGGCGGTCGTTGTCCCGCCTGCGCCGCCACCGCCGCCAGCGCCTGCGCCGGCTCCTGCGCTGGTACTGCCAGCTCCCGCCATTGCGCCGGCACCACCGCCGGTGCCCGTGCCCGCACTGGTACCGCCGTCGCCGCCCGCACTTGCGCCAGCACCAGCAGTGGCAGCCACCCCAGCACTTGCGCCAGCACCTCCGCCCGCGCCCGCACAGGCACCGCCGCTGCCGCCGCCGCTGCCGCCCCCCGCGCCTGCGCCGGCTCCATCCCCGCCGGTGGCGGTCGTTGTCCCACCACCGCCGCCTACAGCAAACGCAACTGCTCCACCACCATTGCCAGCATCGGCGGCAGGGAACGCCACTGCACCGCCTGCGCCTGCCGCCAATGGGACTTGGACGCAGCCGCCGCCAGGCGCTTTCAACTCCTCCAGCAGCTCGAACGCCCCCTCGGCGGGCGCTGCCGCAGGGAACACCACCGCGCCGTCGACGCCAGCCATCAATGGGACCGAGACGCAGCCGCCGCCAGTCGCTTCCAACGCATCCAGCAGCTCGAACGCCTCCTCGGCGGGGGCTGCGGCAGGGAACGCCACGGCGCTGGCGACCCCAGCCGCCAATGGGACCGCGACGCAGCCGCCGGTCGCCTCCAGCAGCTCGAACACATCCAACGTCACGACCGCCGCGAATGCGACAGCGGCCGCCAGCGCTGGGGGGCCTCCCACAGG
Source organism: Prorocentrum cordatum (assembly GCA_963575745.1). Lineage (NCBI taxonomy): Eukaryota > Dinophyceae > Prorocentrales > Prorocentraceae > Prorocentrum > Prorocentrum cordatum. Next base: position 179,487 of record CAUYUJ010018244.1, on the reverse strand, counting down.
GAATCCCACGGCGACAGTGGCCGCCAGCGCTGGGGGGCCTCCCGCAGGGAACGCCACGCTGTCGGTGCCACCCGGCGCCGACGCCACCAACGCCACCGTGGTGGGGGCTGACGCAGGCAACGCCACATCGGCGAAGGGCACCGAGAAGAGCCGGGACGCGATGATGTCGATCCTCATCGGCACGTTTGTGACGGCCGTCTTCCTCATCGCCATCTTCTGGGTGCTGCGGGTTGGGAGGAGCCGGCGGCGCGCAGGGGGCGGGGTCAGGGCGAGGGGGATGGCCCTCTCAGAGGTCTCTTCTGAAGAGCACTCCCGCACGAGGCAGCCTTCCTAGAAGCACCCTGGGCTTTCCTGGAGAAGGCCCCCTGCTCTCTTGAAAGCCCCCCCCCTCAGACTTCCGAGCTTGTGGGGGTCACGGAGGCTTCGGCCCATTACCAAAAGGCCGCTCTGTCCATCCCGAGCCGCTTGCGGACAGTCCCGGCGCCCCGTGGGCGCCCGCGGAGGCAGGTAGAACGACGAAAGTCTTGCGCCGCTGCGTTTGCACGACGCCTTGGGTATCTCGGGGTCAAAGGCCACCCGCTATCCCCCCCCCACCCCACCCCTCTCCAGACAACCGACGATGTGGTCGTTCCATGCGCGACCCCCGGAGGTGTCGACCCGTTCACTGTGGGACGCGTCTCGCCCGGGATCCATGTCTGATGGTTCTGGGAGCCCGATAATTGCCTCCGAGGGCCGAAACCAAGGAACAACACAAGGAGGTGATCGTTTTCTTATTCATTGTGTTGCCGATTGGCGCGGGCCCTTGCACCCCCTCCCCCCCAATGGAGTACGTAGACCTGTGCTGTTTTTTAGGCGCCTGCTTCCAGCAGGCGGAGTCTACCCCACAAGACGCACTGCTGCAGACAGTCGCATTGACAAGAGGTCCGGAGCCAGACCCCCCCCCCCTCCCTCCACCCTTGCGCCCGAGGTCGACATGCCGAGAAAGAAAACGTTCACGACGGAAAGAGAAGCCATATCGTCGGAAGGCTGGGCCTCCCCCCCCCTTGCGCCCAAGGTCGAAACGCCGAATAAGAAAACGTCCACGACGGAAAGAGAAGCCATATCGTCGGAAGGCTGGGCCCGTGCGCGCCGCCCTCCAAGGACCATGGTGGGCCAGGAGGCCGACCCGTCGGCGCCGCTGCAGGTCTGCGCCCAATTTCGAACCCTTCCTCCTCCTCCTCCTCCTCCTCCTCCTCCTCCTCCTCCTCCTCCTCCTCCTCCTCCTCCTTCCTCCTCCTCCTCCTCCTCCTCCTTCCTCCTCCTCCTCCTTCCGCCATCCTTCTTCCTCCTCCTCCTCCTTCCTCCTCCTTCCTTCGCCTCCCGCCATCCTCCATCCTTCCCCTCCTGTTCCTCCTCCCCCTCCTCATCCTCGTCCTCCTCCTCCTCCTCGAAACCGTCGGCGCCGTTGCGGATTGCGGCCTTCCAGGCCTCGAAACCTCGGGCCGCAGGGTTGCGGCTTTCCAGGCCTCTCAGGTGGGGTCCGAGCAGATGGGGTCGGAGGATCACGCCGTATCGTCAATGCATCGGCGATTCGGCTCGATGTGGAGCCCGAGTTTCTCCACGCCGGCGTCGCTGGTGCATCGCCGATGTCGCCGATGTCGCCGATACGTCGCCGATGCATCGGCGATGTATCGCCGATGCGGTGCGATTCACCGACCCCATCAAGGAGGTCTCCATCTTTTGCGGGCCCAATCGACGATGGGACATCGGACACCCCCGCTGGGGCTCCTTCGAATTCCGAGCCGGGGCCGGTGTTGTGGAGGTCGGACTTGCGTGGAGTATCTGCACGACCGACGTGGGTACGGAAAGAATGGGTACAATGCCCAACAGCAGTTTCTGTTCATTTTGAACAGGACTCGCTGTCCGCGCCGCCACGGCCTGTGTCCATTTGAGACAGAAGGCCGCCCGCCCAACAGCGGCCGCTGTTGGTTTGGGACAACATTTGTTGTTGGGCATTGTACCCATTTTTTCGGTACCCATTTCGGGCGTCCAAAGAGCAGGGTTCCCATGAGCGGTGCAGGAAAGCGGGCTCCACTGCGCGGACCTTCGCGCGCAGGGGTCCCGCGCAAGGCCGCGCGCGAGCGCCGCCTCCTCCGAGCGGGTGTGCCGCGCTGGCGGCCCGCGTGAGCCGCCGCGTGAGGTGGCTATGTCCTCGTGCGTAAGACCAGCTCGTTCGCCAGCAACTCAAGAGGGCCTTGTGTGTCCTCGAAATTCTAGACGCTTCGCGTATCCCCACCAGCCACGCCTCTCAGACGCCCTGACCGCTCTGACCGCTCCCCGCCCCTCCTGTCCAGGTCAGTGGGGAGGGGGTAGGGGGAGGGGTAAACCCCTCCCCGAAGGGGAAGAGGGAGGGGTGGAAGAGGAAACTCATTAAACCACCGACGCCCAGAGGGCTGGTGGGATTCCGGCTTTAGAGTGCATCGGCGTGCGCTATCGTTTGGCAGTCGATCAGAAAGCTCCGATTCAGCGCCGACTGGTGTGGACTTAGCGCCGATTAGCGTCGGCTAGCGCCGGTTAGCGTCGAATCCCAGGAACCAGCCAGATGACATGGGAGGCTTCCATGGGTTGCCACGTACGGTTGGGGCGTCGATTGAGGAATGCGCCCAGGAGGCGCCGGTGATATCCATGACCGAGCCTCAATCGGCGTGTCGCCAGCTTCCAGACCCTGGATTTCCTATCCATTGGTTCTTTGTCTCTGCATCGCGCCCAGGGGGCAGGCCTTCTCAGAAGACGGCGGGGCTTCGCAGAAGCCCTCGCGCCTTCTGAGAAGTTGTTCTGCGTCTCCGGGGCAGGCTCAGAAGTCTCCTCAGAAGGCCCGGAGCCGTCCAAGCCTTCTGAGGAGGCCCGCCCCCTCTGCATTCCCCCCAGGCTCGCCGCCTTCAGCCAAGACGCTGAAATCGGGACCGCGTTGGGCTCAGGAGGGGCTCGGGTGTTCGGGCCGCTCCTTCGACTTCTGATGTGGAGCATGGCTGCGGCCTGGGCCCGCCATGGCCAGAGCAGCCCCTTTGTTCACTACGGTCGAGCAGGTGACGAAGAAGCCTCCTCCCGAAAAGCTGGGCGAGCGCTTCCAAGCCAGGTCTTCGGAAAGCTGGCGCAGTCCCCTGAGCCCGTGCCCACTTCCAGTGTTAAGGGCAGAGCATTGTCCAGGCCTGGTCCAAGAAGCTTCCGGGATGTTGGTGCAGATGTCTTGAACGATAGTTTCTTTCATCATACGTTCGGCTGCACTATGCGTTCCTCATGGCAGCAAGACGACTGTATTATTATGTGCCTTCACCGTAGCACTATTGTAGCTGAGTTGTGCAGAGCGACCGCTGGAAGCTGGCCCAGATTTCTTATCGATGGTTCGTTTGGTCATAATGTCGGCTGCACGATGCGTTCCTGATGGCATCACGACGACTGTATTGCTCAGTGCCCTCCCCGTAGCGTTTTTGTAGCTGCTCTGTGCAGGACGACGCCTGGAAACTGGCCCAGATGTCTTAAGCGATAGTTTTCTTGATCAAATTGTCGGTTGCACGATTCGATCTGTATGGCAGCACGACGGCTGTGCTCAGTGCCATTACCGTAGCGTTCCTGTACTTGCTTTGTCATGGCGCCAACATCGCAAAGCGGGTTTCGCTCGGAAAGCAATAGGATGGGCCCGGAGTGTCTTGGATAATTTCGTTCTGGATTTCGAGATGAGTTTGGGCTTTTTTTTGGCCGGGAACGAAGACTGAAACGATCCATGCAAAAATCAGTTCGTTTTCCACTCGACGTTTTGGAGTTTTGCATCGACAGAAATCCATTCAACATCTGCTGCAGCACGTCTGCAAGTTCGGTGCAGTAAGCTTTGTGCAGGGCGACCCCTGGAAACTGGCCCAGGTGTCTTAAGCGATAGTTTTCTTGATCACATGTTCTGCTGCACGATGCGTTCCTTAGAGCAGCACGACGGCTGTATTGCTCAGTGCCCTCACCGTAGCGTTCTTGCAGCTACTTGGTGAAGGCCGACCCCTGGAAGCTGGCCCAGATACCTTAAATGATAGTTTGCTGAGTCGGATAGATGTTCGGCTACACGATGCGTTCCTCATGGGAGCGCGACGGCTGTACTGCTCAGTGCCCCCCCCGTAGCGTTCTTGTAGCTGCTCTGTGTGGAGCGAGCCCGGGAAGCTGGCCCAGATTTCCGAAACGACAGCTCTTGTTGGCCACATGTTCGGCTGCACGATGCGCTCTTGGCAGCACGACGGCTGCACTGCTCAGTGCCCTCCCCGTATCGGGGAAACGTAAGACTCGAGTAAGCCGGAACTCGGGTTTGCCGACTTTTTTTTTACGAGCGCGTCCTGGATTTTGACGGTCCCGTTTTCGTGGGATGTCTGCAGCGGAAGCCCGCGTCGAATTTCAGAGTGGGTCTCGTCATTTTTATGATGGTCCCCGTCGGGCCAACCCGAGTCCTCCGTACCCGAGTCTTACGTCTCCCCGACCGTAGCGTTCCTGCCGCTTTGCTCTCTGCAGGGCGACCGGCGCGGCGGCTACCGCAGCCAGCGCGCCGCGGCGCAGGGCGTGCCCGCCGCGGGCGCGGCCGCGGGCGGCGGCGCGGCTCCCGGCGCCGCGGCCGAGCCCGCCGCCAGCCCGCCCAGCAGCCGGGCGCCCTCGGAGGACCGTCTGTCAGTCGGGGGTGGACAGAACCCCCAACAGTGACACGTCGATTCGTGAATTGTCCGTTTTCGGTTCTCGAGAAGGCGCCGTGGCCGTTATTTTCCAGGCTTGCGCCCGCCAGGTTTGGGCCTCGGGTCGTTTTCACTAAACCACGTTTTACTAAAGGAGGTTCTGAACATCCCCGAGTCAGGCCCCCGGAGACCAGGACACAGATATCAGCCACGCGCAGAGGGGGGTATAGGTGGAGGGGGGGGGCTTCTTAGAAGCACCCCTGCTTCTCAGAAGGCGCGGGCCGTCTCTATAGACGCAATGAAGGCCGAGGCCTTCTAAGAAGCAGGGTGTTTCTAAGAAGCCTTCCCCCCTCCCCCTACGCCCTTTTGCGCGCCGCCAAAGATAAGCCAGGACACGGAAAACCAAGGAAACGGCCTCCTTTCCTGCAAAGTTGCGTTTTTCAGCACCCGTGCACGTTTCGTTTGCTGCACTGCAGGATTCGGGATGGTGTCCGGGTTTAGGGGGGTCCTGCAGGCTCTTGAGGCCTGTGCCCGGGTTTGTTCTGAGAATGCTGCAGTGCAGTAGTTTGTTCGTGCCGCCGTTTGGAAGAATTGGTTTCGAGAGAGGTTGGGTGTCCGGGTCTAGCGTGTCTGGGTCTACGGGGCCCTGAGTCTGGGGGCAGAGAGCCCAGAGCCCCTCGCGCTGTGAAAGAGTCACGCCCGGAGGTTGTTCGCTACCATTTCAGGCCCCCGGGGGGGGGCCCTTACCGTGCCTCGGGGCCTGCCACGAACGAGTCGGGATAGCAAAGCGGTCCCGGGGAATGGGTCCGGACCTCTGGGGGTCGCGTGCTGAACAAAGAGATGCCGTCGGGGGCCTGGGAAGGTACACAGACTTCCCCTAAGATCCTTGCATGGCAACTTTTCACAACGGGCGTTGTCGCTCAACGTCGGGCTCTGGGGTGCTCACAGATCGGTCCGGCTCGAAAAATGAGGTGGAAAGATGGGGTCCAGGGCTCCGGCTTTGACCTTTTGCGATGTTGCAACTCGTTTGCAACGTCGGAACTCAGGGTCCCACGTTTCGAAAGATAATCTAGGCGGAGGTTGGTCGCAGGTTTCGGCCTCTTGGGGCCCTTGCAGGGCCCCGGGACGCCAAAAAGCGATTCATCGGGAAGAGAAAGCGGTCCCAGGGCATGGGTCGAGACCTTTGGGGGTCCCAAAAATCACCCGTGCGCTGCACTTGTTTCACTCCAGGCGTTTTCGCCCGGTTTCAGGGGACGCCGAAGGGGAAAGCCCTGACACCCTCGCGTCGTAAGAAAATATTGACGGAAGGTGTTCCGCCATTTGGGTTTTTGCAGGGTGCCTCAATGGGTCCGCCAAAAAGAGCGACCCGGGATGAAACGGTCCTTCCGAGGCTCCATGTCGTGAATAAATATTGCCGATTCCCTGAGATCGGGGAGTTGCAATTTTTGTCCCACTGGGCGTGTTCGCTTGGCTCCGGGCCTCACGGATGGATCCGGTCGGAGAAAGGCATCAGAAAAGCCGGGTCTAGGTCTCCAGTCGCAATTTCGCACGATGATCAGGAGGGGAAAAACACACAGACACAATGGATCGTCGATTCCCCAAAAAATATTTGAACATATGGGAAGTGGGGGGAAAACAACAACCAAGAAAATATGGGAAGAGATGGGGAATTCTTTTATTTGTGTGTATTTATTTGTGTGTCCTGGGGCCCCTTCATGTGCTTTCGATCCTGACAGTTTTTCCATGTTCCTGCCCTGGGGCCAGTCATCGGGCCCCAGGGCCATCAAACATTCTTAGGAGAACGAACAGTGACATACCCTGACCTTCCAGGAGGGCTAAAAAATAGCACCAGCATCTCGATATCTTAATTCCTGTCGAGGTTTTAGGCAGCCCAGATAAGTCTATAGGTCTGGAGGGCTATTCTTTAGCACTCTGGAAGGTCAGGGTAAAGATAAAAACCCGGAGGTCCGCGCGGATTTGTCGGATTCGGGCTGGATCCCCCTGGCGGCGCTTCTGGCGCCGCCCCTGGCGCGCTCCGCGCGCCAGGGAGGGGGGTCCTCCAGCGCCGATCCGAGAGATCCGCGCGGACCTCCGAGTTCGCATGCTTATGTCATGTTTCGCTCCCCGAACGGACCAGGGAAAAATCCGTCCCCAGGGACGCCGTCGGGGCCTCGTGGGGCCGCAGGTGGGTGCCGGTGCCGCTCTGCTCGCCCCCGATAGTCGCCACGGCCAGGGTGTTTGTCCCAAGGTTTCTGGCCGGAGCGCCACGGCCCGGAGCCCTCGTCGCCACGGCCGGGCTCCCTTCGGTAGTCTGGCCTCGGGGCTCAGGAGGAGGAGGAGGAGGAGGAGGGGGAGGAGGAGGAGGAGGAGGGGGAGGGGGGAGGAGGAGGAGGAGGAGGAGGAGGAGGAGAGGAGGAGGAGGGGAGGAGGAGGAGGAGGAGGAGGAGGAGGAGGAGGAGGAGGAGGAGGAGGAGGAGGAGGAGGAGGAGGAGGAGGAGGAGGAGGAGGAGGAAAGGAGGAGGAGGAGGAGGAGGAGGAGGAGGAGGAGGAGGAGGAGAGGAGGAGGAGAGGAGGAGGAGGAGGAGGAGGAGGAGGAGGAGGAGGAGGGGAGGAGAGGAGGGGGAGGAGGAGGAGGAGGAGGAGGGGAGGAGGGAGGAGGGGGAGGAGGAGGAGGAGGAGGAGGAGGAGGAGGAGGAGGAGGAGGGAGGAGGAGGAGGAGGAGGAGGAGGGGAGGAGGAGAGGAGGAGGGGAGGAGGGGAGGGAGGAGGAGGAGGAGGAGGAGGAGGAGGAGAGGAGGAGGAGGAGGAGGAGGAGGAGGAGGAGGAGGGGGAGGCGGAGGAGGAGGAGGAGGAGGAGGAGGAGGAGGAGGAGGAGGCGGGGGCCAGTGCAGACGGGGGTCAGCCAGAGCGCCCGATCTTGCAGGATCTTGCTGGGCCAGGGCCGCGTTGACCCAGGCCAGGATGTGCAGGATCTGCAGGATCTTGCAGGGTCCTTCGCATTGACCCAGGCTTGGGTGCATTGACCCAGGCCTGACTGACCCGGGTCTGGATTGACCGTCGTTGACCCGGGTCAGACGGTCCCCGATGATCGTCGCCACGGCCAGATTCTTTTCGAAAGCCTTGTCGGGGCGCACTCCAGGAGAGGTCCGCGGAGTACGCAGCGACATCGGCATCCTGTTCTTGCCCCAGGAGAGGACAATACAGACAGGCACCGAGAAGCGCACAGTCCAATGCAAGCACTGGACGGCTTGGGAAACGGAGGGGAAGGTGAAGATCCAGAAAATGTTGTCAGATATGAGAAGTCGTTGGTCCAGCAAATATCCAGATATTGGATCCAGGAAATATCCAGAAAGATCCGGATCCAGATCCAGAAAATATTGAGAGGACGAAGATCCAGATATTGGAAGATCCAGAAAATGTTGTAAGACATGGGAAGACGAAGATCCAGAAAATATTGTAAGGCATGTTTCTTCTTTTGCGCCTCCATGGGCCCCTTTCTTGTTGCTTCCCCAAGGACGCGGCGTCCCGGGCGTCGCGCGGGGGCTACGGGGCCAGGCGCGCGCAGGCGGCCAGCGCGGCCAGGCAAGAGGGCGAGGCGTCCTTCTGAGCCGCGTCCGCGGGCGAGGGCTGCGCGCGTCGGACGGGGCTAGGATGAGGATAAATCCGGACCGGAGCGTTCCAGGACGCTCTCAGAGCGTTCCGGAACGTTCTTGAGAACGTTCTGGAACGCTCTGAGCAGGCCGCGGCGCCCGAGACATCCTCCAGAGCCGACGGACCTCAGAGATGTTTGATTTATCTTTTCCCGAGCTTATCCTCGTCCTTGTTTCGTCTTAGCGTGGCGCGAGCTGCTCATTGAAGCAGGTGGCTCAACTTGGAGCCGGCTAGGGTGTCCTGTTCTGAGGTGGCCCATCACTGGCTCCTGACAGCAAGAATCGCAGGCAGGTTCGAGGTTCTGGGTTCGTTTTTTTTTGTTGTTTAAACTTTGTTCGGCCTCCGCAGGCCGCTTTCGGGACCCGGGACTGTCAAAAATGGATCTGGGGTGAACAATTGCACCAGGTTGACCCCAGGAGGGGTCCAGGGACCGATTTTGAACGGATTTGGCGTTGTGCCCCCCCTCCTGACATGCTGTCCTGTTAGGGGCCCCTATCAGTCCAGACGCCCCTGCCGCCTGCAAGGTTTCACAGCAAGCACTAGTCAGCAGATGTTGAAAAAGCGAGGTTGCCGATCATCGAGCGAGTGCGGGTGGGAAGCTGCCCGAGAGCGACAGGGACCAGAGGAGCCGAAGCAAGAATGGCTCTCTCTGGGTGGCTCCAGAGGCTCTGGGGCGGATGTGGGCTCGGAGCTCTGCTGCATCGGGATTGGCAGGGAGGTCGGGGGCGGCGCATGGCCGGGGCCACGATGTCTTGCCGGATTTCATGGCCCACCTCTTTCAGGAGGGAAGAAAACACACAGACACAATGAATCGTCGATTCCCCAGAAAATACGGGAAACTATGGGAAGTGGGGGGGGGAAGACAGAAACCCAGAAAACATGGGAAATACGGGGAATCCTTTTCTTTGTGTGTATTTATGTGTGTGTCCTGGGGCCCCATTCACTCTTGTTCTTTCGATGCGTCCCCTTTTTTGCCCCCCCCTCGCCCGCGCACGCGAGCGACGCAACAACCGGGCGCTCGCCCTCACAGGCGCAGGCGCGCAAGGCTGCCCGCGCGAGGTCGCGCGTGGGCGCCCCTCGCTTCCAGCGCGGCGTGCCGCGCGGGCCGCCCACGGTGTGCCGGCGCGTGAGGCCGCCGCGCCGCCTCGCGAGAGGCCTCGTCTCCTTGCCCGACGCGCGCATGCCTCGGGCCGCGACTTGCGACCCGCCCTCGGGGCCGCCCCTTGTCGTGGACGGCCCCCGAGAAGACCGGGGCCGCGTCCACGGCTGGCCACAGCGGTGTCCGCTCACGGCCGGCGGGGCCAGCCGCCCCCCCCCCCCCCTTCTGCAGTCGGGGCGCTGAAGAAGGAACCCTTTCCGTTGGGGAGGGGCTCGGTGTTCCTTGATTGTTCTACTTGCCTGAGGTTTTCGTAAGGTTTTCCATGGGAGATCGAAGTGTAACTTATGGGAAAAAGGGGCCTCGTTCCTTGTTTAGGGTTCCTTAGGTCAACGCCCCGACTGTAGAGGAAGCGATCGGATGCCGCCACGCCACGCGCGCTGAAGATAGGGGAGGTGGGCCCTGGCCTCGTGGCTCGCATGCTCAGGCCATGCGTCCAGGCTGGGGATGTGTACACAGAACCCTCGCCTGGAGGGGTCGATCGTCGGGGGCCTGCCCGCTGCTGTCCCAGGACGCCGGCTCCTCAGGCGATAGATATGGATTTTCATCCCCGCCTCGTGTTTGCAGCTCGCTCCTCCTGCTCCTGCTGCTCCTCCTCCTCCTCCTCCTCCTCCTCCTCCTCCTCCTCCTCCTCCTCCTCCTCCTCCTCTCATCCTGTCACCAGGGAACCTGCCTCCTGGACTCCTGTTTCTCCTCCTCCTCCTCCTGGACTGCTCCACTGGCCTATTCTGCGCTGCTGCGGGACGTCGTGGGGTGATGATCGGCAGCAAACGTTAGGGTTGTAACTCGCGGCTCCTGTGAGGTTAAACTCATCATCGACCATTGGACTCGCTTCCGTCAATCCAGCTTGACACCGCCCAATCAGTCTTAGTTCGGCTTAGACCCGCCTCCATGGCTTAATGCTTTGATCCATGGCTTAGACAAGCCCTCTCATCGGGCTTATTAGGCTTTGTGAACCAGGAACAGCCTCGTACCATTCCAGCCGCCTTTGCGTTGCTGCCGTCCGATTCCTTGCTCATTCTCCCCGCTACACAACAAGAAACGTGTCTGCTCTTTCCGTTGCTCGGGCGTCCATTTCTTATGCATGTGTCGGTTTCGTGCGTGCTTCTTGTTGCTCGATGATCCCGGATGCTCCTCGATGGTCCTGGTCCCCGCCGAGAAAAAAAAACATGCACACGCCCGAACGATGCCGAGTCGTGAAAAACGATCACGACGTCGGGGCCTGGGGGGACCCCCGAACAAAAAGAAGCGTGTCCGCGCAGACCACATGCAGTTGCCGTGGACGCCGTGGCGCTGGACGGCGGCGACCCGTCGGACCACCCGCGCCGCCGCCGCCCGCGGTGCGCAATCGTCGGGCCGCGGAGGTCGCCGCCGCCGCGCCGCCGCCCTCGGGGCGGGCGGCCGCCGCCCGCGGGCCGAGACGCGCTCGGCCGCGGGCGCCCGGGGCGGGGCGCGCGCCCGCGCCGCTCGCCGCCGCCCGCTCGGCCCGCGCGCGCCACCGGCCTCGAGAGCTCCGCCGCGCCCGCGAGAGGCACGGCGGAGGGGGGGCCCTCCCCCCGCGAGGAGGCCGAGCGCTGCGACCGGCTGGAGGGCTTCCTGGCCATCCACAGCGCCCGGGGCTCGGCCGCCGCCGCCGCGGCCGGACGGGCGCCGCCGGCGTCGCAGTCGCCGCCCGCCGTCGATCGCTCGTCGTCGTCCGGCGTCGTCCGTCGCCCAGCCCTGACCCTGTCTTGCCCTCCCCCTGTGGAAGATGGAGAGATCAGGCCGCCGGCCCATCAAGGAGTGGCTGACGACGGGGCCGCTCTTCCGCACGGGCCTCCGCGGGCGCGGCGCCAGACACCAGAGGGGGGGGAGAAGAGAGAGCGGGAAGGGCGTCATAGCGTCGGGCACGCAGCCAAGATTGGCCGCCGTGGGCATGCGCGCTCCCATCCCCCCCTGGCGGATGGCCGCGCTCGGGGACGCCAGCGACGGGCGCCGCTCCTGGAGAGCCAGGTCGCCGTCGTGCGCCGTCCGCAGAGGTCGCCGCCCCATCCTCCTGCTGCGGTAAGCGGACAACGAGATTGAACCCTTTCGTGTTCGACCTGGTGTGTTCCCCCTCCGCCGCCGCCCTCCTGTTCGCATGTGTGTGCCCCTCGTTCTGGCGCGGCGCGCCAGCTAGCCGAACGCGTCGGCGCCTGCCTTGCGGGCCCTGGGGTTCCACTTTAGTCTGCTGTCCTGTCACGATGGTGCCGCCGAGTGCCTCTGACCAGCTCTGAGTCTCTGGGGCAGGGGGCCGGCGGAGTCAAAGGTTGCACCTGTTCGTCCATCCCCAGCCCCTCGTCGTCATCCTTCATCCCCCCTCATCTCCTCATCCTCTTCCCTCATCCATCCTCATTGTTCCGCCTCTTCCCGCGCGCGCACGCGCTTCGCGCATGCATGCACTCGCGCGCGGGTCATATCGAACAGAGGTGCCTGGGAGCCTTTGTGGTCCCTGGATGTCTCTGGAAGCTCGTGGAATCCTTGGAAGACCCCCAAGGCTTCTGGAGGCCCAAGAAGGGCCACAAGCGCCCCACAAACAAAGAGGCCTTCAATCATCGAAGTTCGACTCCTTGTCCCCGACCCCCGACGTCGTGTAGTTTATCACAACATGGACCCTGTGAGATCTAGACCGTTTCGCCGGAGCTGGCTTCTCAGCCTGAGTCGTTTGATGACAGTCACGTGCTTTGGCGAGGCAGACCAGAGGCCGGAAAGTAAACTTACAAACAAACAGCCATTTTAATGTGTTCGGTCTTCTCTGCCCGCGTGCCATTCAACACCTATATCCAAAACCCTCGATACCCGCCCTGTTCGTCTTCGATCGTACCACCCTTCGGGGGCATAATTCCCTTACCTGCCACTTGTAATTGGCCCAGCCACTGATGCAGGGGAAGGGGGGAGGAGGGAACGGACAAGGGGAACGGAGCAGGATGGAACACCAGAGAGATTAGCCGGAGGGGGGTGAGGAGCAGCAAAACAAGCGACAGAACCAGACCAGACGGGCGGGCCGGGCGGGCGGACCTTAACGGGCTGGGCGGGCGCCAGGACGTGAGTATTGCACGAATCGCGAAGAAGTTTCGAGCGACAGCGCGATTCCAAAGTAAATCGTGGACGAGTCTCAAGCGAGAGCGTGATTCCTGGGTGTCGAGGGCGCGGTTTCTGGATAAATTGGGAGGAAGTCCCACGCGAGAGCGCGATTCCTGGATAAATTTTGAGATGTCCTGCGCGAGAGAGCCCGATTTCCAGAATAAGTTGGGATGGGAAGAACTATCAAGCGGGGTCCGCTGTTGTGCTAAACCGGCGGGGGCCATCATTACGTTCTGAAGCTCAAGGTTCTCCCTTGTGAACAACGGGTCCGCCCGCCCGACCCGCCCGTCTGGTTCTGCCACTCGTTTCCTGCTCCTCACCCCCTTCCCGCTAATCTCTCTGGTGCTCCATCCTTCTGTCTCCCCCTTGTCCCTTCCCACTTCCCTCCCTCCCCCTGTGTCAGTAGCTGTTTCAGGTGAGGAAAACATGCCCCCACGGGGGGGCACGATCGAAGACGAAGCGGGCGGGTACGAGGGTTCGGGGATATACGTGTTGAGTGTTGGCACGCGAGCAGGTAAGAGCGAACAGTCTGAACATGGTCGTTGTTGCTAACGGGCCAGCCGGGCGCCTGGCCGAACGAGCGGGTCGCTGAATCGTGAGTATTGCATGAATCGCGAAGACGTTTCAAGCGACACCGCGATTCCCTAGGAAATCGTGGAGATGTCTCAAGCGAGAGCGCGATTCATGGGTATCGAGATCGCGGCGTCTGAATAAAGTGCGAGGGAATATCACGCGAGAGCGCGAGTACTGGATAAATGTTGAACAGTCCTTCGCGAGAGCGCGATTGTCAGAATGTGATCCGCTGTTGTGATAAACTGGGGTAGGCCATCGATATTTCCTGAAGCTCACGACCTTCCCTTGTGATCAACCGTGTGCGGGACCTGGGAGGGCCGTTTAACTTAAGAAATGGCAACAGGTGGGGGAGTCCTTTAACAATAATAGTCATTGTAAGACTGTTCGTTCTCACCTGCTCGCGTGCCAACAGTCAACACGTATATCCGAAACCCTCGATACCCGCCTTCTTCGTCGTCGATCGTATCCACCTGGGGGTATATTTTCCTTGGCTGCCGCGTGTAGTTGGTCCAGCCCCTAAGATCAGGGGCAGGGAAGGCGGATGGAAGGGGAGGGAAATGGATGCAACCCGGGATTCGCAGGAGGGGGGCTAGGAGCAGAAACCATGTGGCAGAACCAGACGGGGTGATCGGGCGGGTAGACCTTGACGGGCGGGTCGGGAATGCGGGTCCAGGCGGCCAGGTCGAGCAGGCGGGTTGTTGAAGCGTGAGTCTTGCATGAATCGCGAGGAAGTCTCAAGCGATTCCCCGAGTCCCAAGTAAACCGTTTGAAAAGCAACACCGATCACGCGATTCCTGAGCGTCGAGGACGTGGCGTCTTACAAGCTTGCGGGGAAGTCCCACGCGAGAGCGCGCTCCCTGCATACATTGTAAGGAAGTCCCGCGCGAGAGCGCAACTTCTGAAATATACCGTGGGGAAGTCTCAGGTGGGAGCCGCTGTTGTTGTAAATCGGGGGCCAGGGGCACAGTTCGGTGGCCCGAAACTGCCCTTTGTTGAAAACAAGGTTCGGGCCCGGGGAGGAGCACCATAAGTGAAAAACAGATAGGTCACCGAGCAGGGGAGGCAGCAATATCAACAACCATTTCAAGGCTGTTCGCTTGTACCCGCTCGCGTGCCACTGAACACGAATATCCTTAACCCTCGATATCCGCCCTCTTCGTCTTCGTTCGTACCCCCTCTTGGGGCAGATCTTCCTGATTGGCCACGCGTGGTTCGTGTAATCCCTAAACCAGGGGAGGCACGACGGGTGGAAAGGGGAGGGAGAAGTATGGAACACGAGATTAGCAGGAGGGGGGTTAGGAGCAGAACGCACGTGGCAGAACCAGACGGGGTGATCGGGCGGGTAGACCCTAACGGGCGGGTCGGGAATGCGGGCCCATGCGGCCAAGCCGAGCAGGCGGGTTGCTGAAGCGTGAGTCCTGCATGAACCGCGCGAGAGTTTCGAGAGATAGCGAAACAAGAAAAGCGAGCGTGCGATTCGTGAGCGTCGGGGGCGCGGGGTGTAAATACGCGAGAGCACGATTTCTCCATACATTGTGAGGAAGTCCCGCGCGAGAGCACGACTTTCACATACACTGTGAGGAAGCATCAGGCAGGAGTCGTGGTTGTTGTTGTTGTTAGGGTTAGGGTTAGTGTTAGTGTTAGTGTTAGTGATGGTGATAGTGTTAGTGTTATTGTTAGTGTTGCTGTTGGTGGTGTTGTCAATGCTGTTGTTGGTGTTGTTGGTAGTCGGGGCCGGGATTTCAGTTTGGTGGCCCCACACTGTAATTGAAAAACGCAACTGCCACCTGGCAGGGGATATCAACAACAACTATTGTGTGGAAGTGAGGAATAAATCATTTTAACACTGTTCGCCCCTATCTACTCACGTGCCACTCAACACGTATATCCCGGGCCCTCGATACCAGCCCGTTTCGTCGTCGATCGTCCTCCCTTTGGGAGCATATCTTGATTATTTGCCACGCGTAGTTGGCGCAGTCCTTCAAACACGGAAAGGGATGGATGAAGGAAGAGACAAAGAGGGCGGACAAGGATGAAACAAGATAGGTATTACCAGGAAATGGGTTAGGAGCAGGAAAACAAGCGGCAGAACCAAACGGGCGGGCCGAGCGGACACTAACGAGCGGGTCAGGCGGGCGGACCCGAACGGCTGGGTCGAGCGGGCGGGTCGTTGAACTGTGACTCCTGCATGAACCGCGAGGAAGTCTCGAGCGACAGCGCGATTCTGGAGTAAATCGTGAGAAGTTTCGGGCGAGAGCGTGATTCCTGTGTCGAGGTGCGGCGTCGGAATTCACTCAACAGGAAGTCACACGCGAGAGCGCGAACCTTGGATCAATTATAAGGACGGCCCGCGAGAGAGCGCGAATTTTAGAAAACTCTGAGCAAATATCAGGCGTTAGCCGTTGAATTCTAATGTTTTCAGAGTAGATATTGTTGATCGCCCCTCCGGTGACCATTGCACTTTTTGATTGAAATGTTCCCCCCTGGGCTCGCACCCTCTTTCTCATCAGGGGAATCTTGGTGTCACCGCGCTGCGTTGTTGAGCCCCGAACTACAACAACGACGTCTCCCGCCTGATGCTTCTTCCCACATTTAAATCGCGCTGTCGCGATGCTTCCTCGCAATTCGCGAAGGAATCGCGCTCTCGCGCGGGAATGTCTCACATTGTTTCAGACGCTGGGCCCTCGACGCTGAGGATTCGCCCTCTCCATCTGGCTCTTCTGGGAATCGCGCCAGCGCTCGAGGTTTTTTTTGCGGTTCATGCTTTCAGCAACCCGCTTGCTCAACCTAGCCGCCTGGGCCCACATTCCCGACCCGCCCGTGAAGGTCTACCCGCCCGATCGCCCTGTCTGGTTCTGCCACGTGCTTTTTGCTCCTAGCCCTCCTCTTGCTTGTCTCTCTCGTGTTCCACCCTGCTCCCCCCATTCAATCCTCTCTTCCCTTGTTTGGGGGGCTGCACCACACGTGGCAGGTAAGGAATTTCTGCCCCGGGGTATGATGATCGAAGACACAAACGGCGGGCATCGAACATTTAAGATATTGTGTTGAATGACGCGTGAGCAGTTAAGAGCGGACAGTCTTTCAAATGAGTGGTGCTGTGGTTGTTGTTCAATAGTTCGTTTACAACACTCATTGCCGATCCGCCCCGCGGCGCCCATTGAATTTTCAATTGAAGTGACCATCCCGGGGCTCGAACCCTGATTTTCTCAAGGGCAGCAACAGCAACAATCATTTTTATTCCCTACCTAGGCTCTGCCTAGAAGGGTTCTTACTCTCTTGGCTTAAAGGGCCAGGCAGTGGGAACCGGCCCGGGCGGTTCCCCCAGTATCCGCTCCGCGGTTCCCCCAGCTACGTCCCCTCAGCTTGGCGTTGCTTATCTCATCTTAGCTTAGCCTAGCTTAACTTAGCTTAGCCTACCTTAGCGTAGCTTAGCCTAGCCTAGCTTAGCTTAGCTTAGCCTAGCCTAGCTTAGCTTAGCTTAGCTTAACTCAGCTTAGCTTAGCGCAGCGCAGCATTAGCCTAGCATAGCATAGCATAGCATAGCATAGCATAGCATAGCGCAGCATAGCATAGCGCAGCATAGCATAGCGCAACATAACATAACATAGCATATCATAACATAACATAGCATAGCATAGCATATCATAGCATAGCGCAGCATAGCGCAGCATAGCATGGCAAAGCTTAGCTCTGCATAACACAGCGCAGCATAACATAGCATATCTTAGCATGGCAAATCAAACGCAACAACCAAAACAAAGCAAACGCAACAGCAAAAGCAAAGGCAAAGGCAAAGGCAACACCAAAGGCAAGGGCAATAGCAAAGGCACTGCAAAGCAAAAGCAAAATCAATGCGAAAGTGTAGATGTAGATTTAGATGTAGGTGTAGGTGTAGATGTGTATGTAGGTGTAGATGTAGATGTAGATGTAGATGTAGATGTACATGTAGGTGTAGATGTAGGTGTAGATGCAGATGTAGATGTAGATGTGAGTGTAGTTGTAGACTAAGAGGTAGATTTAGATGCATGTGTACATGTAGATGTAGCTGTAGGTGTAGATGTGGATATAGGTCTAGATGCATATGTAGGTATTAAGCTGTAATACTACTACTACTACTACTACTACTACTACTACTACTACTACTACTACTACTACTACTACTACTACTACTACTACTACTACTACTACTACTACTACTACTACTACTACTACTACTACTACTACTACTACTACTACTACTACTACTACTACTACTACTACTACTACTACTACTACTACTACTACTACTACTACTACTACTACTACTACTACTACTACTACTACTAATACTACTACTACTACTACTACTACTGCTGCTGCTGCTGCTTCTACTACTACTACTACTACTACTACTACTACTACTACTACTACTACTACTGCCGCTACTGCTACAAGTGCGACGATGAGGAGAAGAAGGAGGACGGCGTTTACCGTTACTACTAATATTGCTCTCCTCGGGGCTCCAACTCCCAGGTAGGGTCGCTCTGGGATAATCTTGTTTGTTCAGTGGCATTCAGCACGTATATTCCAAACCCTCGATGCCCGCCCTCTTCATCGTCGATCGTACCTACCAGGGGGGAATTCTTCCTTACCTGCCACCCGTAATTGGAGCAGCCCCTAAACAGGGGAGGAGAGGACGGATGGAAAGGGGAAGGAGCAGGATGGAACACGGGATTAGCTGGAGGGGGGCTAACAATAGAGAGCACGTGGCAGAACCAGACGGGCTGATCGGGCGGGTAGACCCTAACGAGCGGGTTAGGAAGGCGGGCCCAAGCGGCCAGGTCGAGCAGGCGGGCTGCCGAAGCGTAAGTACCACGCGCATCGCGAGAAGGTCAGGCGGTGCACCGTCAGGAAAGTTGAAGGCACACAAGGTGCACTTGAGAGGGGTGCAGTGGGAAGAAGTACCAGGCGAGAGCCGTTGTTGCTGCAAGCTGGCGGCCGATAGTACAACCTGAAAAGGAAAATCTGCCCTGGTTAAATCCACGGTGCAAGCCTAGGGAGGAGCTCCTTTATTGAAAAGCACAGCCTTGCACTGGGGGGGACAATAACACTTCTCCTTCAGAAGTGAGAGCTCAACATCCCCATTACATGTTCTCAGGCTGTTCGCTCTTATCTGCTTGCGTACCATTCTGCATGTGCATCCCAAGCTCTCGATACCCGCCCTCTTTGTCTTCGACCGCACCCCTTTGGGGGGATATTTTCCTCACCTGTCACGTATAATTGGCGCAGCAGCTGAAACAGAGGGAGCGAGGGAGGATGGAGAAGCATGGGGCACGAGAGAGATTTGCAGGAGGGGGTGGGAGCAGGAACACCACCGGCAGAACCAGGCGGGCGGGTCGGGTGGACGGACCATAACGGGCGGATCGGGGGGGCCGACCCAGACGGCCAGGTCGAGCAGGCGGGTAGTTGATCCGTCAGTCCCTTTTTTCCAAATACAGCGCGAGGAAGTCCGCGACGAGAGCGTGATTCCTGAGTGTCAAGGGCGCGGCGTCACAATAGATCGCAGGGAATTCCCACGCGAGAGCGCGATGCCTTTTTGTAAATTGTGCGGACGCCCCGTGTGATAGCGCGTTTTAGGATAATTCGGGAAGATGTATAGGGTAGGAGCCGTTGTTGTTGTTGGTGGTGTTGTTGCTGCTGTTGTTGCTGTTGTTATTGTTGGTGGTGTTGCTGCTGCTGTTGTTGTTGTTGTTGTTGTTGTAAGCTAGGGGCCATGGGCGCAAAATGAGGCTTGAGGTTCTCCCGTGTAAAACCAGGTGCGAGCCCCGGGAGGGGCACATCAGTTGAAAGAACATCATGCGTGCCGCGGGCTGGGATCAACAGTAATCCCCAGACACTGGCTACACTTACGGTTTTTAATTTCTGGGGCAAGGAGCTCGGCCTGTCTATAGGCCTGGCGGCTACGCTGTCGCCGTCGCCGCCCCCTCGACGCTTCGTCGCCGCCCATCGTCTGGGCCTGTCTGTTGGTCTGGCGGCGCTGTTGTCGCCTTCGCCGCCCCGTCGCTGACTCGTCGCCGTCCGTCGTCTGGGCCTGCCTGTTGGTCTGGCGACTATGTTGTCGTCGCCGCCGCCCCGTCGCCGCCCCGTCGCCGCCTGTCATCTAGGCGTGTCTTTCGGTCTGGCGGCTGTGCTGTCGCCATCGCCGCCCCGCCGCCGCCTTAGATTCTCTTTTCTTAACGAGTTTTCGGATCTACCTCCTCCCCCCCACCTGAACTGAACCGCTCCTCTCGTCGTATTGCAATGTACATGTATTGTTGCCCCATCGTCCATCCTGAATACGAGCTCGTGTCATCTCAGGCAAGATGGTAACGGCTCCCCTCCCTCATCCTTTGCACCAGCTATGCGCGCACATTCGCTGATCAATATGTACAAGTGTTCAAGAAACCCTTGCAAAACAAATAGACGAAGTTCACACGCGCGCGTCGTCGGCGCGCGCCGAAAGCCTTCAAAAACTTGAGGTACCGTAAGGGTTTCAAAGTCGAATGTCCCGAAAACATATAATCAAATTTCTTTCGCAGCGGGGATTGCCAAACATAAGAACAGGCGCGCGCGCTCTTGCGAATTTTACGAATACCATATGGTCTTCAACATGCGATTAAAATGCTACCAAACGGGCTTCACGCGCACACGTGTCGAAATTGTTCGAACGCCTTTTGTGCGCGTGTTGTCGCAAGAATCTTTCGCAAACAAACAAAGGAAATGCACATGCGCGCGTCGTCGCGCGCGAATGCCGGAATCATTCAAAAGCCTCAGGTGTTATAAGGATGTAAAAATCGAACGTCCCGAAAACATAGAAAACATGGTTCGCTACCTCAGTTGTCCAAAAAACTTGCGCTCGCGGTTTTGCGAATCCTCCGGAAAAAAACCATCGGTTTTTCAAGACCTGCATTCTATTCTGCCAAAGGGGCCTCTCCGCTCCGCATGTCGAAATCATTCGAACGCCCTTACGCACACGCTGGGTGGGCACGATCCGTGTCAAATAATTCCATGCGCGCCATTTTCGCGCGTCGGCCGCGCGCGCATGTCGAACTCCTCCCAAGATTTATCACCGACGCGAGGGCGCCGTTATCGTTGTTGGCGTGATCAGCATCGGCGCCGTCATTGGCCGTGCCGCCGTCTCTGTCAACATCGCCGGCACCATCGCCACGAGCATCATCGTGTCTACCGTTGTCGACGTTGCCATGATACCGCGCCCACCCAAGTCGCCGACTCGCCCTGAAGTGCCCGCTGGGATGTGCCCCGCGGTCAGCGCAACCGCGGCGCGTCGGTCGCGCCAGTCTAGCTGGCTGCTACGCGCGAGCATGCGCGGGCTAGCGAGGCCGCTGGGATGAACTAGTCAACACCAAGCACTCACCACAATTGCCCCCGCATGGGGTTTGCAAACCAAGTTGCGGATGGGTGGGTAGATGGGGTGATTGCGCGAGCAGTGGAGCTTACACCTCTTTGCGAGCATTGGATTGCGCCATATAGGTTGCACCAAATAGTTTGCACTGCGTACGTTGTCACACAATATAGATGTCTAAAAACACATGTTTTGGGATCCACGCTGGCGAGCAGTACTCTTTAAACATGAGAACTCAACAACAAGCACAGACAACAGCTACAAGTTTTTCGCCGAAGCAAAGGGGTCTGGGGTCGTCCTTGTGCGTGCGTCAGATAGTTTTCCCAGATCATCCTGTGGAGTTGGGTCCCTGTTTTGCAGAGACAGTCGCCGCGTCCTTCCTCCCCCTGTGTCCCCTCCTCCCCCTCACTCCTTTTTCTACCTCCCTCCTCTCATCCCTGCGTTTACCATCCGCATGTCTTCACCAGCCATCACCGCCACCATCGACATCAGCACCGTCGTCATCACACTCATTGCGGCACACCTCTCACACGTTCCGTAGTTTTTTCGGGGAGCTCCATCCAAGGCCCCAGTGGTTGCGGCCGAATGTGCCCACCACATTTATTTCGGCACACCCCTCACACGCCTCGTGGCCCCAGAGGGAGTGCCACCTAAGGCCTCAGTAGCTGCGGCCGCATGCGCCCGCCATACCCATGTCGACACACCCCTCACACAGATCGTGGCCCCATATAAAGGGGCTCCTCCTACGGTTTTTGTGGTTGCGGCCACATGCGTCCGCCACCAAAGTCGGCACACACCTCACAAGCTTCATGTTTCCATTGGACCTAAGGCCCCAGTGGTTGCGGCCGCATGCGTCCGCCATACCCATTTCGACACACCCCTCACACGTTTCGTAGCCCCATAAGGAGTTCCACCTGAGGCTCCAGGTGGCGTAGCCACGTGCGTCCGCCACGCTTATGTCGGCACCCCCCTCACAGGTGTCGTGGCCCACCCCTCACTCGCTTCGCGGCCCCATAGGGAGCTCCACCGAAAGCCTCAATGGGAGGGTCCATATGCGTCTCCCCGCCCAATTTAAGCACACCCTTCGCACGCTTCGTGGCCACACAGGGAGCTCCACCGAAGGCGATACTCACAAACGACAGTTCTCACAACTGCATGTGGCCAGGCCCTTCGCCAGGATCATTTGCTCG
This sequence comes from Prorocentrum cordatum, assembly GCA_963575745.1. Lineage (NCBI taxonomy): Eukaryota > Dinophyceae > Prorocentrales > Prorocentraceae > Prorocentrum > Prorocentrum cordatum. The sequence continues at coordinate 157,756 of CAUYUJ010018244.1, read as the reverse complement.
GCGGCGAGCTGGATCCAGCAAGTTGTTTGCGAACGACGGGGCACGACGGGTGCGCATCAGGCACGCGGGAAGAGGGAGGCGGGGGGGGAGGAAGCGTAGGGCCTCGGGACGGCCGGAGCGCCCCCTGAGCGGGAGGTACCGGGGTCAGGCTCAACTGTTCGTCGCAGTCAGCGAAGGCGCAGATGCACCGCACAGCCAGGGTGGGAGGGAGGAGGAGGAGGAGGAGGAGGAGGAGGTGGAGGTGGAGGAGGAGGAGGAGGAGGAGGAAGAAGAGGCGGAGGAGGTGGTGGTGGGAAGAGGAGGAGGAGGAGGAGGAGGAGGAGGAGGAGGAGGAGGAGGAGGAGGAGGAGGAGGAGAGGGTGGCGTGGCTCAACTGCTCGTCGCAGTCAGCGAAGGCGTAGATGCACCGCACAGCCAGGGTGGGAGGAGGAGGAGGAGGAGGAGGCGGAGGAGGACAGGGTGGCGTGGCTCGCCTCGGGCAGCCGTGAGAGCAGCCGGCACTGGCACCTTGGCACGGGCGCGCGCGCGCGCGCGCGCTCGGGGGCGGCCCGCCAGGTGGCCGGCGGCACGGGCTCCGGCGTGGGGTCGCACGTGCTGCAGCTGCTGCGGGACGCGTTCCCGTCGACGACCCTGGCGGCCGTGTCCGTGTGGCCCCTGGAGTCCGGGGAGGTGCTGCCGCTCGAGCGGCGGGAGGGCCGAGGCGGAGGGAGGGGTCGCCCGGAGGTGAGCGGGCCCTGAGGCGAGCAGTGGCGAAGCATCCCGGTTCGCCTAGATATGGTCCTACCAAAGAATGTTCTAGGAACCTTTTGTGGTTTGCACTCAGAACATTTCTGGTTGGGACTGTCTTGTGTTAACACGTTGGTTAATGTTATGAGAACACTTTTTTGTGTTCTTAGAACATTCTTGGGTTCTAGAACATGTCGTGGTAGGACTATAGGAATGCCGGGACGGTCGGTCCCTGCTCAATTGACGGACACGCTACGGGTTCTGAGTCTGTGTGCCGTTTGCGGCCAGAAAACGATCCAGGATGAGTAAGTGGCCCCGGGGTCCAGGACCCGTTTCCCTCATGACCCGCTTCGCCCGGCGGGAGGGTCGAGGAGCAGAAGACTTCATCAGTTCAAATGTTCGGAGCTCCGCGCGGATTTTTTAGATCGGCGCTGGACCTCACTGGCAAACGCCTCCACCGTCGCCCCCAGCGCGCTCAGCGCACCAGAGAGGGGGGTTCAACGCCGACCCAAGAAATCCCGCGCGTTTACGTGTATGCAATATGTTGTTCGAGTTAAGTCGGGCCTGTCCCTCTAGAGGAGGAATATTCAAAAATAGTCCAAAATAGTCTGGGGACGACTGTTGTACCATTGTGCATTATTTTGGTGTATTTATGTTTGGCTACTTTTTTATGTGTCGTCCAGAATCCCCCTGTAGGGGGGACATGCCCGACCTAAGGATGGAGGGCCAGTCGCCATGAGGCAAGCGGGTGTTCTGAGGGAGACGGTCCCTGAGGTTCTTCCCCGTCTTCGGCCTCCGGGAGCCCCCCAGCGCCCTGGGACCGCCAGGAAACAATTCAGGATGAAGGTATGGTTCTGTGGGAAGGCCCCCGGGATCCAGGACCCGCGTCTCCCTCAGGACCCGTCTCCTCCATGGCACATCGGGGATCAAGGGCCGCGCGCCTGTTCTTGTGTCTGTTCGCCTCCGAAGACATCCGGAGACTTCGGGTGACCTCGGGGGGCTTCTGGAGACCTCTGGGGGGGTGGTTCCGCCGCTCGCCTGCCTGAGAGCTCGGAGGTGGACGACGGCGGAAGACGACGGCGCCGAGGACCAGGACGAGGTGAGGAAGAGGAGGACGCTAAGGATTCTGGTTCGAATTCGGAACGACTGCGAACCAGTATCAAGACTGGCTTGGCTGCTCGGGATCGGATCGCCGCTCCATCTTAGGCGTCAATCCTCTCTCGGCCCGAGACATGTGCTCCCGCGGGGCGGGTCGCATTGCCCAGTGCGATGCTTCGTGACCCAGGACAGGGAGGAGGATGAGGAGGAGGAGGACGGACGTGGCTAGAGGGTGAATCCGTTCTCAAAGTGTTCTGGAACGCTCTCAGAACGTCCTCGAACGCTCGGAAATTTGGCCGCGGCGCCCGAGACATCCTCCAGAGCCGCTGGATCTCCGAGTTTTCCGACTTGGTCCTCGCCGGATTTCATCCTCGTTCTGGCTTCGTCTTAGGAGGAGGAGGAGGAGGAGGAGGAGGAGGAGGAGGAGGGGGAGGAGGGAGGAGGAGGGAGGAGGAGGAGGAGGAGGAGGAGGAGGAGGAGCAGGAGGAGGAGGAGGAGGAGAGGCGGCAGGAGCAGGAAGGATGACAGGGTGAGGGCCGCCACATCAGGGACCGTCGGCGGCGGGCAGCGTGGGCGGTGGGCGCCGCCCCAGACCGTCGTGGGGGGAGGGGGGGCGGCTGGCTCGCGCTTGCGCCGAAGGGGCGCCGCGTGCTGCTGCCGCCTCGGGCAATGATGGCGCGCGGGGTCCTTGGGGCCAGCATCGTCTACAGTGGGGGGGCGCGCAGCAAGACGCCAGATGCTTTTCGTCAGGGTGCCCCCCGGGTTTCTACGCTCCGCGCTCTGCGCGGTGGCTTCCCGCGGCCGCTGAAGGAGCTGGTGCGTTCAGGGTGTTCCGGGTTCCCCCCTTAGGTGCAGCTCCCGCGGGAGTTTTCAGGGCTGGGTCTCTTGCGAGGGTTTCTTGCGAGGGTTTCTTGCATCCGCGACCTCACTGTAAGTGATTCCCATCCCCACTGGGCCATGGTGTCTAAGCCCCACCAGCCCCCCCCCCCTCCAGGTGGGGATCAGCCCTACGAAACCCGAGGGGAACAGCATGGCATCCCCAACACTACGACTAAGCCAGTGAGGATGCGGATCGGTCAAACGATGCTCATTGGCTCATTGACGATGTTGCGGCTTTGGGCGGCTCGGGGTTACGGCGCGCGAGCGGCTCGTTCGGAGAGCCATCCGGTCATTATCGTGAGGACTGTGATGCTTGCATGCTTCATCATTGACGCCCGCGCGCCTCGTGATAGCATACTCCTGGGAGCAAGGACTGCGTGCCGATGCCACCTCAGGACGGCCTGAGAGCACTCGAAGAGCCCCCAGGGACGGGGCAAGGGGGCCCAGGAGGGCACCCAGAGCGGGACGGCTTCAACCAGTTGCCACATGGGCCCTAAGTCGTTCGAAGACTGGCCCGAGGCCCTCGAGAGGCCTCCAGGGCGCGGCCCCCGGATCGACGACAAGAGGCGCGAATGCAGACCCGAGCGGCTGCCAGCAGAAGCGCGCACCAGCAGCATCTGCGGCACGGCGCCCCTGTGTGGCTCCTCACTCCTCACTCCTCACTCCTCACTCCTCACTCCTCACTCCTCACTCCTCACTCATCACTCCTCACTCCTCACTCCTCACTCCTCACTCCCCACTCCTCACTCCTCACTCCTCACTCCTCACTCCTCACTCCTCACTCCTCACTCCTCACTCCTCACTCCTCCTCCTCCTCCCTCCTCCTCCTCCTCCTCCTCCTCCTCCTCCTCCTCCTCCCCTCCTCCTCCTCCTCCTCCTCCTCCTCCTCCTCCTCTCCTCCTCCTCCTCCTCCTCCTCCTCCTCCTCCTCCTCCTCCTCCTCCTCCTCCCCGAGACTGGCTTTCACGTGCCCCCGAGCTCCCCGAGGCCGAGAGTCGCACCGCCCGTGAACGCCGAGCCCATCCTGAGGGTGTTGGGCGGGCAGCCTGAGACGGTACGTCCCGTGGCGCTGAAGCTGCCCTTGAGCGGAGGAGCACGACACTCGCGCACAGTCAAGATGCTGAGGCACGGACCACTTTGGGTCAAGGCGGGGCTTTTGCTTTCGGAGCACTCCTCAGACCCGGGCAGGGGAACGGACTCGCGGCCGAGGCGCGCCGTAGCCAGGAGAGCCCCGCCGCTCCTCGCTCGGTGCTGCTTCTGGCAGCAGCGACGGCTGCACGCCATGGTCAAGATCATGTCTTCGGCCAAGGGGGGCGCGTGCGTGCCGAACGGCTCCAGGAGCTGAGCTCCGAAGTCCCGGCCGTCCGGGTCTCAGCCTGAGTCAATGGCACCGTAACGGGTACTTACTAACGGGTGCTTTGAACTTATGCCGAAAGTTGCCACTTCAGGGCCTTCTTCTGGCACTGCAGCGTTGCCCACATCGGGAAGGGTTTGGTTCGCTGGGTCACTGGCCAAAGTATCCGTTAGTGGAGTCCCCGTTTGAGGGGCGCTGACTGAGTATGCTTCAGCTCCCAGCCAGCAAGCCGACCTGTTTTTTTCTTGGCCGGTGGGGAAGGAGCAGCGTCGTCGCATCCCAGGGTTTGCCGCCAGGGTGGCGCGCGGAGGCACCTGCCTGGTGTCCTTGGGCAGAGCCCGCAGAGTGCAGCAGCCCGTGAGAGCCCCATGCATTCGAGGCCTGCGGGCGGGAGCATCCCGCTATAGGTCCCTCTCCAGGCAGCGGACCTGCAGAAGGGCGGCGCGAAGCATGGCCACTCAGGAGGGGAGAAAACACACAGACACAATTAATCGTCGATCCCCAGGAAAATATGCGAAAATACGGGAAGTGGGGGGAGGACAAAAACCCAGAAAATTCGGGAAAATATGGGGAATCCTTTTATTTGTGTGTATTTATTTGTGTTCCCCTTCAGCCACGGGGAGCGCCAGAGGGGGGCAGGGGCTCAGTGGGCCCTGGGAGCCGCAGGGCCGTTGTTGCACCGCTTTAGGAGAAGTGTCTCTTGGAGATGGAAGGAGCGGTCAAAACGCGGCGACTGGAAACGGCAAAACAACGGCGCCGGGATGTGACCCGGAACCGGGAGCGGAAAGAACACGGCGACGGAGCCGGCAAGCAAGCGGCGACGGAAGCGGCGACAAAAACGGCAGCACGGAAGGCGTAACAAACAACGGCCTTGTTGTTTCCAAGTATGTGAAGGGTGGGCAGCAGAGGGGGGCAGGTGGAGGAGACGCGGCAGCAACGGGGGCAGGAGCAGGGGCAGGATCGGGGGCGGGAGCGGTCGCAGGAGCAGCAGGAGGAGCAGGGGCGTGCGCCTCAGCAGGAGCGCGGGCGGGAGCAAGGGAGCAGGAGCACGGGCAAGCAGGAGGAGCAGCGGGGGGGAAAGGGGGGGGAGCAGGAGCAAGCAGTAGGAGGAGTGAGGAGTTGCTGGGAGTGGAGACGAGGGGAATGTTGGCCTGGGTCCTGGATCCTCGATCGATCGATCGACCGTTCCTCGAGACAGGTCAGCGTCCAGAGCTACAACTCCGCGCTCTCCCTGTCGGCGGCGTACGACTGCGCCGACCTCGTGCTCATGTGCGAGAACGGGCGCTACCTAGACATCTGCAGCGGTGCCCTGAAGGAGCAGCGCGGGGTGCGTTGAAGATGAGGAGGAGGAGGAAGGAGGAAGAGGAAGACGATGAGGGATGATGATGACGATAATGATGAAGAGGAGGGTGATGATGATGATGATGATGATGATGATGATGATGATGATGATGATGATGATGCGGAGGAGGAGGAGGAGGAGGAGGAGGAGGAGGAGGAGGAGGGGAAGAAGGAGGAGGAGGAGGAGGAGCAGCAGGGGGTAGTGGAGGACCTCCCTCTCATCTCCTGCTCACTCGCTTGCCTCGAAGGGGGCCAGCATGAACAGGGGGCGGGGGCAAGGGACGAGGAGTAGTGAGCACAGGCGGAAGGGGTAGAGGGGGAGGTTTTCCTCCACGGTCACACAGCGTCGAACAGCCCTAAGCATGCGGGGGTTCGGGGGCTTGGCGAGCTCCGTAAACCTGCTCCGAGAGGGGCCAATGGGCGGCTATACGGTCCTCATTGCCACATCTCGGGTGCTGGAGTTGCAAACAACGGTGCATATTGTGCTGCGCCGCTTCATTACGCCGCTAACCCACGACACCAAAACTCGAACATGTTTTGCCGAGTCCTAGGGGTTTGGTGGTCGCATATTGGCAGCACCGCTTACAAAACAAGAGCGTATTTCCAACCTCGGCCTCTGGGCGCGGGGTCAGCCCACACCACTGGATAGCGTCCGTGTGGGCAAACTGGGCCACACGCTGGAAACTCTGGGGCGCCTCTGCTGGCCGCCAACCTTTCCGGTCGAGAGCACCAGATGTGTTCACCTTCGACCTCAAACATCGTTTGCACTGCCACCGGGACGGGCCGACTTGAAGAAACTCGTGAGCAGTCCTGCAGGTTGTGACCTTACGGGGGGGGTGGTTCGTTGTAGAAACTTCCATTCATCTGGAGGGGCTGGCCACGGGGGGAAGGGGGAGGGGGCAAAGCTGATGAGGCGAGGGGATGGAGGGGTAGAGGGGTAAGTGGAGGGGGTCAGGGGGAGGGGTGAGGAGAGTGGGGGGGGAGTGACGCGGGAGGAACGAACGGAGAGGAGGGGTAAGGTGGGGAAGGGGGGAGTGGAGAAGGGAGGGTGGAGCTTGGGAAGAGAAAGAGCACGTATGGGGTGATGGGGGGGGAGGGGTGTGTGGTTGTTTTGTGCGTGTGTGAATTTAAATGTGAATGCGAATGTGAATTTGAATGTGAATGTGAATGTGTGTTAGAGATCTGGGGTCTGGCTTGGCCTCGAAGAGGCATGTCCGAGAAGGAAGTGTGCCGCCGCGAGCTTCTCGGTGTCGCGGCGCGGCAGCGGTGGAGGGGGGGGGGAACGGCCAGTTGGCGAAGCGACATGCAGAAAGTACGACATGCAGAAAATAACGAAGCAGGTCAATGGGCTGTTCCTCGGCTTGGGGCATAGCAAATGGCTAAACCTCTGCAGCTATTCATGGGTTCGTTCACGTTTACATTATTGATTGAGGTTCCGAACGTGGGAAGAGAAGGAGAAGGAGGAGGCGGAGCAGCCGCCACAGCTACCACACAGACAGATGTTCAAATCACTGTGACAAGGGAGGTCATGAGTATTACATTGCCCCCCCGTACAGCGCACATGCTTCTTCACAAGCGCTTTGCTTACAGTCCCGCGAATGGCTCAACCTTACAAGAAGGGGGGTAGTCGAGTGGTGGTACATACAGCCTATTGCGGCGTCGAACCGTTATGAACTATGCTGCGCTTGTCGCCTCTACCCAGAACGTGACAAGCACTGCATCTCGCCACGACAAAGGAGAAGGACGATGTTGTTGGTGATTCCTTTCGCTCTGAAGCCGGGTATCAGCGCGGATGGCATACATATGATCTCGTGCCTAACCGCAGTCGACACAACTCTGCACGGTGCACGTGCCTTGCAGTCCTAGTCCTGGCCTCGGCTAGGGCTCGCCCTCTTCCATGGAGTCTCGTCTGCCCGCCGGTGTTTTTCCCCGGCGATCCAGCAATCCACCATTGATATCCGTTTCACGATAGCCTCCAAAGCAATCATGTGCGGGCTCATGAAAAAAGGAGTTGCCTTGTGCTTGCTCTCCCATCTAAACTTGTACGATGTTGCTGACGCTGCCCCTCACGCATTGGCATGGTTCGCTGCCGTTCGTGGATGGGAATGGTGACGATTGCTCAACTCGTCCACATGGACTGATTACAGCACCTGCCACGAGCACTGGCATTCCTAGAGACAATCTGATGGCCGCCTCTGGTGCTGCCAGCTCTCCGCATTACACCGTTCGCCGACGACCTGGCAGCGGAAATTTGCCAATGATCCCAGAACAATATGGAAACCGAACAGCGACCCACACGATGTTACTTCCCAGCTTGAGCAAGGACAACTTGGGTGTGCCTGGGCTCCAGCGAGCATCGCCACAGACATACGGTTTGGCGTACCAACGCCGAGGGAGCTTGCTCCGCACATGCAGGAGATGGTGAGACGTCACTTCCCCGCCACCGGTGGCTGAGGCGGATGCGTCCAAGCTTGCGGCAGAAAGCCCCGCAGCAAACACAACACTCAAATTGTTCATGTGGCGCCATGGCGTGACAGAATATGGTTCAACATTCGTGTGATTGGTGTGATTATGGGGGCAGCTCCAACACCAGCGGACACTGGTTTATTAAGGTTACAGGCGTTGCCCAAACATCGAGAGCTCAAGCATAGGTGAGGGTCCCCTTCGGCGCCGTACAACAACAGACCTCTGGCCCGCGTGCATCCGATCGCGATTGCCAGCATGGTTTCTGTCAGCACCGCTCCTTTGGGAGGCTTTGGCCAGATCCTGCATAAGCTTCCGACGCAACGGGTCATCAACACCATCGCGCACACTTTTCCCGCCGCAGTGAATGGCTGCCGAACTCCACTGAGACTGTTCGGGCTTGTATGTAAAAGCCTTCCGGATCAGCTTCGAACCCCGTGAGGTTGAGATCTGGGAATTGCAACTCCGCTACTTCGCCGCCATCGCCACCACTCGAAAGATGTCGCCAACGCGATGGAGAAATAATATTCCATGGGTGTTGACAGCGCCACATCCGCACTACCGAATCACGACAGGAGCTTACAATGCCAGCAAACGCTAGTGCACGACATTCCGCAAGTATTTGATTCTGCACTTGCGATAGAGCTCCTCGTTCGCTGGATACGTCCACAATCGAAACCATCTGGCCGAGCATTCACGTGAAAGTTTGATGGCGGAATCTTGCTGACATGCCATCAAGTCCAGCGTAGTGGTCGAAAGTGGGCAGCCTGTTTTTGAGCAGCGCACTGCTGCTAGCCTCTGCCTGAGCAGATAACAGCGAGAACGATGTTCATGCTGTGCGCCCTCACCTTCGCACGCTTAGCCATTATCCCAAATTGCCTGCTTGCGTCGCCCATCGACAAACCTTTGCACGCCTGGCGTTTAATTGACCACCCCCTACCGTCTCGTATGGTGATGATGACGTTGATGATGAGTTTGTGGATGTTGATGTTGATGAGTTGATGATGCTGATGTTGTTTTTAATGTTGATCTTGATGATGATGATGTTGATGATGATGATGATGATGATGATGATGATGATGATGATGATGGTGATGATGATGATGGTGGTGGTGGTGACGATGATGGTGGTGGTGATGATGTGAAGGAGGAGGGGGAGGAGGAGGATTGAGATGAGGATGAAGACGAGGCGGAGGAAGATGAGGCGCCCCGGAGCGATCCACGACAAGAGTTCCGACTGGGTGCCGCTCAACCCGAATTTCTCTGTCCCCCACCGAAGGTACATCTACAGGGCCACAGCGGACCTCCCGCACCAGGTGAACGTGAAGTTCTACTACGAGCCCACTGGCGAGATCCTGCACACAACGGTGCCACGTCTGAGAAGCTGAACGTGGCCTTGCTCAAGGAAAACCTGCGGGCCAAGCTCTTCCAGGAGAAGTACGATTACGAGATCAAGTACCTGGACCAGATCGCGGTGTACAACTACTGCTTGCAGAGCGACATGGTGCTTCTGACGGCACGTCCCCACTATTCTTCGTACAACATCAACGAGGTGTACGGTGCATTACTACATCCGCATCCACGACGAGCACGGCGAGTACACAGAGGAGGGCAAGTGGAAGAATCTAAAGAGTTACGACGCGGATTCCAAGCTGGTAAGTTTCATGGGCACGACCGTGAAGGAGCACCTCGTGGGCGACCCCCCGAAGCTGGAGGGCAAGGACATCATGCACGTCAGCGTGAAGCATTACGACAGCCCACCCGTGTACTTCAAGAGCGAGGACGACGACTAGGACAAGAAGTCCGGGGACAAGAAAGACATCGAGGACGACGAGACACCCTTCCACGAGGGCAATCACTACAAGCCGTCATAGGTGAGACCGCGAAGAACGGCGAGGGCTACTATTTCTCCTGCTCGACTACCAGAGCACAAAGTACATCCTCATCATTCCTCCGCTCTCCCCCCCGTGACCCATCGCTACCAAGGAATCAGGAAGTATTCGACTTACTCCCTGCGTTCGTCCTCGGACACCGCAGGACAAACCCGAGTTTGCCTACACCGTCACCGTACTCTGGATTCCCATGTGTTCGCCTGCCTACACTGTTCCATCATGCTTACTACTGCGCAAGGACCTGACATCCGAAGCTCCGCACGCTCCGTGGCCCCTTCATGGAGATATTGGCTCACATTGCAGGCCCATTGCAGGCCACATGTCCGGTGCGAACTACCACCGTATCGTCGATATTGTCGGACAACACGTGCTAGCCGAAGCTGGGATTTGGCTACGCGATCTACCGTACCAGGTAAAACGGATGCAGTTTGTTTCTAAGGTAACCCATGGAGGTGACGACAGAACCTACTCAGATATCAGCGAGGTCACATCGGCACTGCGTCACCACTTCAACGATCTCTACGACAAACGTATCAATGTGTATACGACCAAGTGCATTGAAGGCACTTGTGATAGCATCATCGACGACCGCCCCCAAGGACCACATCATGGGCAAGATCCACCACCGCATCTGCGAGACGGCTACTGGCTTGCTACCAAACAATACATCCTGGGAGAGAGCCATCCATACGACGTGGCAGTGCGGTTCCACTACATCCCATGGGACCCTGAGAAGGAGGACTACATCTCGCTCGAGATTGGCGCAGGGTATCCTACTTCCGGCGGGCTCGAAAAGGCGATTGCTGCCAAGTTCTATGGAAGCCGACCAGTACACATATGAACGTATATTACATTAACTACAACGAGTGCGACTGGGCAAACGAAGCCAAAATACATAACCAGGCTATTATTACAAGAGACGCTACGTACTTCGTGGGTTTTCTGGATTGCCAGGGCAACCCGATTTACACAGGACTGCTACAAGACCAACGATCCCCAATCCCCATCGGGTACGCACAATGAACCCACCATGCAGACGACCCAATACTGACACGCCAAACGTGCGCGTGGCAGCACCCAGGGGGACGATAATTAGGAAGTACTGCGCACGATTACCAGACAAATACGGGGGTACTCCGCTACCGGCGCCATGTCATATCACCGAACGCCTGTGACGTGTTACGCCTACCGCGCTACGGACACGGTACGCCGTGGACAACTTTACGCGCAAGGTACGCCGTCTTCGGTATCTGACTCCGCAGTCTGACTCGCGCATGACCCGACTCCTCCTCCTCCTCCTCCTCCTCCTCCTCCTCCTCCTCCTCCCCTCCTCTCCTCCTCCTCCTCCCCTCCTCCCCTCCCCTCCTCCTCCTCCTCCTCCTACCTCCTCTCTCCTCCTCCTCCTCCTCCTCTCCTCCTCCTCCTCCCTCCTCCTCCGTATCCTCCTCCTCCTCCGTATCCTCCTCTGTGGGCCTCAGGATGGTATGGCACAGGATGCGGTTCCTCTCCCTTCTCCCCCCCTTTCTGGACAGGGCCCCCAAGTGGCGACCGGGGGGCCCCCGCGCTCCCGCCGGGCCGGTCGCCCGCCGCGCTGGGGAGCCCCGAGCGCGCGAGCGCGGGAGTGGACGCCCGATGGCGTTGCGAGAGGGGGAGGGAGACAGCAAGGAACACGAGGCGGAAGACGACGAATTGGACGTTGAAGAAGAATAAGAAGAACAAGAAAATAATAGTAGTAGTACTACTACTACTACTACTACTACTACTACTACTACTACTACTACTACTACTACTACTACTACTACTACTACTACTACAACTACTACTACTAGTACGACTACTACTACTACTACTACTACTACTAACTACTAACTACTACTACTACTACTATACTACTACGACTACGACTACTACTACGACTACTACGACTACGACTACTACTGCTACTACTACTACTACTACTACTACTACTACTACTACTACTACTACTACTACCACTACTACTACTACTACTACGACTACTACTAATAATAATCATACTAATAATAGTGATAGTAATACTGATAGTAATAATACTATTAATAATATTATTAGTAATAATAATAATAATGATGATAATGATAATGATAATACTACTACTAATAATAATAATAATAATGATAATAATAATATTAATAGTAATCAGAAGAAGAAGAAGAAGGAGGACGTGGAGCCTCCACCCTCCTGGGATGTCTCTTGCGTAGGCCCCCGGGCGGGTGTCCAGGAGGTGCGCCTCCGCAGGCTCAAGCAGCACCCTCGTCGCCGCAACAACTATTTGTGAACGTCTGGCGACGTCCCTTTCCCTCGTCTCCAGGGCGAGGGCGGAGGGAGCGGTCAGCAGCGTTTCCCCCCCCCCTCCCCCCCTCCAAAAGGCTCCTCCCAAGGCGCGTCGCCGGCTGGACGCCCCGTCCCATTTTCCGTTCCCCGTCCCTGTGCCTGATTTGGGCCTCCTTCTCTTGCTCCCTCGGTGACTTGCGCACCCCTCAACCCCTTCCCGCCAGCGGCGTGCCGAGGGTGGAAGTGAAATGGGGCAGGCCTTCTCAGACGGCGCGGGTCTCCTGGCGAAGGCGCAGAAAGCCCGTCAAGGGGCCAGAGGCCTTGGTGGGCCCGTTGGTAAAGCCCGCCCCTGCTGCCTTCCCCCCGGGCGCGCCGCCGATCTTCGGCCTGGCGATGAGGGCGGACCTTTGCATTGTGCAATGCCCTCCCCGTTTTCGCTTCCAGGCAAGACCAAGTCATACCACGCGCCTCCTTGTCAAGCAGCCTGACTGATGCGGGCCATATCGCGAGCATCCTGGTACCACTTGGCTCCCGTTTGGAAGCGAGGTTGGCCGAAAACGAGGTGGGCGCGCTGGCCTCTTGTGGCTACACCATGCAGGGCCAGCTCGGGCTGTTGTTGATTTCTTGTTTGTTTCGCCGATCGGCGTGCCCCCCCTTTCCCCAATAGATCAGATCTTGGCTACTTTTGGCGGCTGCTTCTGGCGACTGTTCTGCACTCCCCCCCGCTTGCTTGCGCGATTGGTAAAAGCAGATCGACGATGCACCGGCCCAGGTCCAGAACCCCACCCCCCATCCCCACCCGTCGGCCAACTTCCGAACGAAGCCTGGAGCCAACAAAGATGACCGAGCTGTTCCGCCCAATGTTTCCGAGACGTGGCGAGGTGCGGGTGTAGCCCCCTTGAGGGGAAGCGGATTCAATACAACCGAACGTGCCTTTTTTAGCCGTGCTGAATCGGAGCAGGGGCTGCAACTTGTGTGTGTGTGTTCGAACAAAAATGTTTCCGAGACGTGGCGAGGGATGGGACGCCCTTCCGCGCCGCCCCCCGCCGCCCCCCCCCCCCCCCAATCGCGCCGCTGCAGGAGCGGAGCCCGTCGCTGGCGTCCCTGAACGCGGCCATGCCGCCAGGGGGGCCGCGCTGCGGGCGCAGCTGGCGGCGGGCGGCGCGGCCCCAAGACCATGTTGGTATCGCACCTCCCCTTCCTTCCCTCCCTCCCTTAGCCCCTTCCTCCCTCCATCCGTCCCTCCTCATCCGCCTTCTCCTCCTCCGCCTCCTCATCCGCCTCCTCCTCCTCCTCGAGGCTCGCCCTCACCAACGCGCGCGAGCTGGCCGAGGTGACTGGCGCCTGCTACACCTCGTACATGGTCGGGGCAGAGGTCCCGTTCGTCAAGGTGCTGCAGGAGACGGGCAAGACGTACGCCGAGAACTGCAAGGCCGACGGCAAGGACCACCAGCACGGCCCTCCCTGGCCGCATGTGTTCAAGGCGTTCATCAAGTGGGCCTGCAGCACGGAGGGGGCCAGCACGACTCCAGCGGCAGCGCAGACGGTGTTCCAGGACTACTGGAAGAAGGTCATCCTAGCCCCGTCGGCGCTCGAGACGCTGGCGATCCACTGCCGCCACTTCCGACTCAAGGCCTGCTGGTACGACAAGAAGAAGCTCACCAAGCCCGACAGGTTCAAGCTCCAGATCATGCTTGGCATCCCGCAGCAGGCGAACCCTTGGGGAGACGGCACAGCATCGCTGATGGAGGCGGTTCAGCAGACGGTCATGGCGGCAGGCACGGACAAGAAGGACCAGACCGTGCGCTTTCTCCCAGGGGCGCCGCCGAGAGGCGGGCTGGAGCGCGAAGCCTCCAAGCTGCTGGCGCAGCTCGGGATGAAGGACAAACCAGCGGCAGCGCCCGACGGCAGGGACAAGGACAAGGACGACGACGAGCTGTGAGTCGACCTGCCCGTTTCAGGTTGCAATCTATCAACGGCTCGCGCCGCACCGCGGAGTTGTACCTCCAGGGCCGCCTCCCAGACGGAACCCTCCTCGCCCTCCAGGCTCGGACCCTCTCCCCGATCCTCGAGTACTCGGATGGGGCCCTGGAGGTTAGACTTTTCTTTAGGACCCCCCCCATTCAGGCCTCCTTCGGCGTCGAGACGCTCCAGAGGCTTTCAGAGGCCTCCCGTCAGCTTCGGCTGGCCGCGAGTTCCCTGGGCGAGGGTCGTCTCTCGGGTTCCCTGCGGACCTCCGACGTTTGGGCCGTGCCGCGCCGCGCCGAGGAGGACTGAAAGGGGTTGTGCTGGGGTCGGTTTAATGCGTCGCCGTCCCTCGGCCCTGGTCAGTGGAGGGAGTGCATAGGCGAGCCCCCTAGGTGTCCCCTTTTTGGGGGTCTCGCTGATATGCCAGTGGAATCCCCCTGCAGGGCCCCACAGAATCTCGGGCCCCTTAAGTGGTTCTCGAACGCCTGATCCGTTTTTTGTTTTTCCCTTGTGGCCCTGCAGGGTGCGGTTGTTCAAGGCGGTTGACTTCATCGGATCATCGGCGCTGCTCTGCTCTCTGCTCCTCCTCCTCCTCCTCCTCCTCCTTATCCTCCTTCTCCTACTCGGACTCCTCCTCCTCCTCCCGCCTCCTCCTCCTCCTCCTGCTCCTCCTGCCCCTCCTCTTCCTCCTGCTGCTCGTTCGTCCTCCTCCTCCTCCTCGTCCGCCTCCTCCCTATCCTCCTCCCGCCTCCTCGTCCTCGTCCTCGTCTCCCTCTCTCCTCCTCCTCCTCCTCCTCCTCCTCCTCCTCCTCCTCCTCCCCTTCCTCCTCCACTCCTCCTCTCCTCCTTCCTCCTCCTCCTCCTCCTCCTCCCCCTCCTCTCCTCCCTCCTCCTCCTCCCTCCTCCTTCCTCCTGCCTCCTCCCTCCCTCCTCCTCCTCCTCCTTCTTCGCTCCTCCTCTTCTCCTCCCGCCTCCTCCTCCTCCTCCTCCTCCTCCTCCTCCTCCTCCTCCTCCTCCTCCTCCTCCTCCTCCTCCTCCTCCTCCTTACCCTCCTCCTCCACCTCGCCCTCCTTCTACTCTTCCTCCTCCTCCCCCAACCTCGTCCTCTTTCTCCTCCTCCTATTGACCTATTGACCTGCACTAGAAGGTGGGCTCCCTGCGCGCCAGGGCCCTTCTGAAAATGACTCACGAGATTATCTTCTCTCGTGGAAGGCCACAGCGGGTCGCAACCTGCGTTCTTAAATGGGCAAGTTGTCCCACGGGCCATTCGAGAAGCCCTTTAGGCTTCTGTCCCTGCAACAACCGACGAGACGCTTTGATCCCCGTATTTGTTGGCTTTTCGCAAGGACCTGAAAGTTTGGTGGCTCGAGAGGCTGCCCACCCCCCACATCTGGAACAGAACACCACCCCTTTTACCATACATATGTTGGGGTGGTGGGAGGGGTGGACTTCAAATATATATTTCCTGGGTAAGCACACCTGCGAAACCCATCCTGGAGAAGGCGTGACAGAAAAAGCAGCACAGCGGGCACAACTTGTGGTACCCCCCCATTTGATGATACAGTGCGGGCTCGGGCCGTATTTCCAGTTAAGATTTTGGATGCATGCAAGACGGGATCTGATCAGCTGCATCTCCTTATCCCTGGCCTGGACCTCCAAAACCTCCTCCTCCGTGAATCCGAAAAACCCGGCCGCTCTGCGCGCAACGGCGTCGGCGGCGGCGTTGGCAATGTAAAAGTCGGGGCGCACGGTGCCATCGCTGATGTCGCTCAACGTGGCGTGCGCCTTGGTCTTCTTAAAGGCGACGTGATGGGTCCTGTCATTATAGGCCTGCCAAAAGAGAAGCCACAAGTCGGTGTTACTTTTATGTTTCCACTGCTCACCCCTGCGGACGCCTTTCATGAGATAGTCACTGTCGGTAACGATGACGATGGGCCCTTCAAGGGCCAAGGCATATATGGCAGCAGTAAGTTCACCTCGGTTGATAGTTTGGGCTCCTGCGGCAAGACCATATAGGGTTCCCTGGGCCCAGTTATCACGTCCCATGAGAACAAGTCCCCATCCTACTCGTCGAAGGCGGGGGTCAGCAGAGAACTTTCCACCTGACCCGTCCGTGCCCACAAGCCTGGTCTCGGTGAAACTGAAGCGGCCCGTGCGAAGGCAGCCCGTCCCGTACACCTGGCTGTTCCTAGGTCTGGAGGCTAGAAAACCGACCGTCTGCTCCTGCGGCTGGAGTCCTCGGAACCATTTGATCGGGAATATGTTTCGTTCAGCCCGAGCTTTGGGGAGGAGGTGTTGCGAGTCACGGATCTCATCATGCTCATGTCCCAGGGAAATGAGGGCAGGGCAATTCCAATAGGCGTGAAAGGCATCTTCACACGGGGCCCCACATCTCCAGCAGCCTGGAGGGCCTGCCATGCCTGCTTTAAACCTTCTGGCTCCATGCCAGATGCAACCCTTGGCAACAGAATAAGCAGCAGTAAGCAGGTGTTTCGAACTCCTCCTCCATCCTCCTACGTGCTGTCGAAACTGGTGTACATCCACTCCTGCATCTCCTCCTCCCCCACAGTAGTATTCGGCCGCCTGCCCCCAGTACTTCTGGGTGATGCACGCGGTGAAGATATCTATGACAGCGGACTGGTCGCCCGTGACGGGACCGGTTTCGCCGTTACCTGGCTTGATGTGGTACTGTTGGCCGTACGGGCTGGTCCACCTCCATGGATGCGAAACCTCCCAGCGGAAGTCTAAGAGGTAGGCCAGCACGGACGACATGAGGCTATACACCTTGTTCCACCTACCTGGCCCCTGGAGTCGAGCAAGGGTCTTGGGCCACGTTCGTTCAACCCCAACGTGTAAATGTTCCTCCTGATTCAAGATGGAAAACCAAAGCTGCAAGCACCCCAAGGGAATATAGTAGCCTGGATCCGTGACCAGATGCCCCTTAGTTAATAAAGCGTACGCAGTCGTAGTACACCCCGACTTACAAACAATCCCCATGGTAGTAGCGAGTTTGCCTCTGAGGGTCCTGAGAGCCGTGGGAGCCACCCCTTGTCCCTGGAATCCCCAGACAAGTTGAGGTTGGGCCCCAGTACTGACCAGACTACGGGCCTTCTTAATCTTCTTAGTGAGCCTTCGAATCTTCCCAAGGCGGGTATATCCTGCTGCTTGTCTAGCTTTACGAACTTTAAGTCTACGTTGTCGTCCTAGTGTGGCATCAACTCCAAGATCCCTGCCTTGGCGCTGCACTGAAATGGCTACCCCTGCATTCTCAAGACGCTGGGCGACGCCGGTGGCCAAAGTCGAACTGGAGGCCATCAAACAACTCTTGGGCGAAAGCCTGCACCCTTGCCGCGCGAGGTCCTGCCCCAACGAGACCATGGCAGCAGGGAACAGTCGCAATATATGCTCTGATGATGCCCACATGCGCACTCGGAGGTCGTCCACCCACGTGCGGAAACTGAGCGGCGTATAATCCCGATGGAACTTATCTAACACGTGGTACAGAAATGCGCGTGCCATAGAGCAACTTTGCCCGCAGCCCTGCAGCATGGACTTGTCAGGCACTGCAAAATCTGAACATCAGATCGCCGACGTGAGGACCCTAGTACACCGATGGACCATGGGCGCCAAGGCCAGCGGGGGGGTCGGATAATTGAGGCGAAGTGCCGAGTGGACCATCCACTCAAGTTCCACTGAGTCAAAGAACTTTTCTAAGTCGAGGAGAGCTTCTACCATAGATATACCTCCTGCTGATGCTATCTCTGCTGCTACTTCTGATAAAACTGCGGCCCTGAGTGCATCGTTCCCCTTGAGCGCCTGGTCCCAGAAGCCCGCGGAGTCCTGGTCCCACGAGGAAAGTTCCGTCCTGAAAAGCTTGCAAAGCACCCGATACAATCCAATCGTAAGGGTCAGGGGTCGGTCACATTCTGCATTTTTAGGCTGGAGGAAGATGAGGTTGAGTAGGACCTGGAGGGGAAGTTGCTGTCGCCGACAGATCTGGTTGATTAAAAGTGTGAAATCCTGGCGGCCCTCGTCCTGCAGGCAGAGGAAATCGCGGACTGACCATCCATCGCCTCCTGGAGCTGCGGAGGGCTTGTAGAGGGCCACGACATTAAAGATATCGCTGGTCTCCCAGTCGTGGTAGTCTAACTGCCAATCCTCAATGGCTTGCAGACGGACCTTCCGGACCCAAAGTGGCTCGAACGGGGCAGGGTGTTTTTTGTCTTTCGGGTCCCACTTCTTCATCCAGTATTCAAGTTTCTTATTCATGACTTGGTAGGGGTCGGTGATGATCTCCCCGTCTGGGCCTTCAAGGTCCTCAAGTGGTTCTGGGTAGGCTCCAGGGGCACGGGTGATTGCATGAGCGGCCCCTCCTCCCTTCTTTAGCGATTCCAGGACAAAGTTTTTGAACCCCTCCTTAGACTCTGTCAACTCAGAAAGGTGGAACTTGTGCTGGACCCGATCAATGATCTCCAACCCCTTAGCCTGTGTGTCCTTGTCGGAATAACCCCCAAGATAAGCCTCAAGAGCCCAAGAATCCTCTGGAGAAAGTTCAGGATGGGGGATCTTGTCAAAGAAGTGCCTCAAGAACTCCTGCAGCCTCTGAAAGTGTTCGTAGTCAGCTCTAGCTTGGTCCCGTTCCTTCGCACGGATGCCGAGCGTGGCCCACTGGCTGGCGGCCGACTTCGCGCGGCCCTCCTTGGGCGCTGGCGGCAGGAGCGGCTTCCAGGCGAAGCGCGGCACAAGCCCTGCCTGGCACTCGATGTCGGAAACTGCGATGTCTCGCTGCTGGATCTCTACTGCCCTACAGAGAACGGCAAAGGACTGCGTGAGCATCGCATCGTGGTGCCCAAAACACGTTGGGTACTGCGCATACTGGGGCCCCTGGACCTGGAGGAAAGCTTTCCCGAAGTAGTCCGCCCACGGCCGTGCTGGTCCCAGGGCCCGTGGGAGAGGGGCTGGCCGCTCAAGGGCCCATATCTGCTTGGTGAAAACCTCAGCCTCCATCGTCATGGTCAACCCGTAATGTGGGCTCCAAGGGCCCTTCAGGTGCCCCTTGACGGTGATGCTCGTAGCCAAACAATCATCAACAATAAAGTAATCTATCATGGTTTTGGTCACCGCATTGGTATAGGGAATGTCGGGCGCGATGATCGCGCCATTCATGTACTCAAGGATGTTGGCCCCCTCTATGACAGATGGGTCCATGTTGAAATCACCTCCTAGTATGTAAGGCATGCGCATGACCCGAATGAAGGCGATAATCTCCCACAGAATATCCCTATTGGCCTGCTTGTACCCTATGGAGTCCCAGAGGTAGACCCCGATGAGTAGAATATCTACTTTGGATAACCTCAAGACACAGCTAGCCCATTGAGTCCCCTCGACAATCGGCTTCTTGTGCCCCTTGGCCCCCATGAATCTGGAGTGTGTATGGTATCTAGTTTGTGCTGCAAGAAGTACACCCCCATGTGTACCCCCTTTAGCTGTCGGGGAGGCTGGACAAACGTAGGTAGACCAGGATGCTTTCCGAAACTTCTTTCTGAGTGGCCTCAAGTCCCCCGCAGACTTATGAACCTCAGTCAAAGGCAGAAAGTCGTATGGTAGCTTCTGGTCGAAGCAAAACTTGTCAGCCTTCTCACTCCATGTTGTGATATTGGCAAGATAGAGGGTAATGCTACCCCCCCGTTGTCCCTGGGCCTGCCTGCGGGGCGACACTTGCATGGGCACCCTCGGCCTGGTGGGCGGCTGCACGCGCGTTCGCGTGGACCTCCGCCGCCATAGCCGCCGCCATGGGCTGCCAGGCCGCATGCCCGCTGGCGCCTGAGGCGGCGAGCGAGAAGGCCCCGCCTGAGCGGCCTGGCGCATGACCTCGTAGTCGCCCTCGTCCAGGTCGTCGAGGTCGCTGAGGTTGGAGCCCTCGCTGGCCATCGACTTGTCATCATCTGCTGCAGCACCTGGGCCTCCTTCACCCACGTAGGCTGCATAGGCGCGGCCCGCGGCCGCTGCTGCTGCCTTGGCCTCTTCGTGGGCCGTGGCAGCAGCCGTCTGAGCTTGGACGGCTTCGTCAAGTTGTTCACGAAGATGCTGAACGCGTTCATCTGCAGCATCCTTGTGCTTCGAGGCCCTCTCCACTGCTTCCTGACGCAGCTTGAAGGACTCGCTGAGGGACTTCTGGCCCGTTGGCGGCGTTGACGGTGACGGTCTCCTTGATGCGGCTGGCAACCGTCGGGAGAGCAAACTCACCTCCCCGTTCCTGGAGCAACTTGACGAAGTCACCAATGGTATACTTCTGTTGTGTGGTATCAGGAGCAGCAGCAGGGTCATGGCCAAGAACCTGGCCACAGACGCAAAGCGGATCCTTCTTGAGGCGATCCGTCCACTTCCAGCGAGCACACGCTTCGCAGACGACGTACGCCCTGCTCTGCTGCTGCTGCTTGCCCTTCTTCTCCCAGCGCCATGTGCTGGCATTCCAGCGCCACTGCCCTGCCATCGCGCAAGGACGGCGAGTGGAGGCCAACTGCAAAGGGCCGTGCTGGAGATGGGGCGCGCGCCCAACCTGGCCCTCTGTGGCCGCCCTTGAGCGAGGTTGGGAAGTTCAGGAGCAGGCCCCTTGAGCCAAAATGGCTACCTCCTCCTCCTCCTCCTCCTGCTCCCTACTCCTCCTTCTTCTCCTCCTCCTCCTCCTCCTCCCCCTCCCCTCCCTCCTCCTACTCCTCCTCCTCCTCCGCCTCCTCCTCCTCCTCCTCCTCCTCCTTCCTCCTCCTCCTCCTCCTCCTCCTCATCCTCCTTAATCATCTTCCTCTCGTCGCCCTCCTCCTCCGCCTCCCCTCCTCCTCCTCCTCCTCCTCCCCCCTCCTCCTCCCCATTCTCCTCCTCCTCCTATTGTCCTCCTCTCCCCAACTCATCCTCCTCTCATACATCCCCCTCAATCGTCCCCCTGTTTCCTCCTCTCCCCCACTCCTCCTCCTTCTCCTCCTCCTCCTCCTCCTCCTCGCTCCTCCTCCTCCTCCTCCTCCTCCTCCTCCGCCTCCTCACCATCACCATCGCCATCATCATCATCGTCATCATCGTCATCATCATCATCATTATTATCATCATCATCACATCAGCATCAGCATCAGCATCAGCATCCTCATCCCCCTCCTCCTCCTCCTCCTCCTCCTCTCCTCCTCCTCCTCCTCCTCCTCCTCCTTCTCGTCATCCATCCTCCTCCTCCTCGTCCTCCTTACTTCCTCCTCCGACTTGCCTCTCCTCCTTCTCTCTCTTGCTGCTGCCCTCCTGCTGCTGCTCCTCCTCCTCCTCCGCCTCCTCTCCTCCTTTGCGTCCTCCTCCGCCTCCTCCTCCTCCACCTCCCCCCTCCCGCTCATCTGCTCCTCTTCCTCCTCCTCGTCCTCCTCCTCCTCCTCCTCCTCACTCCTCCTCCTCCTCTCCTCCTCTCCTCGTTTTCCTCTTCCCTCTCACTCCTCCTCCTCCGCCCCTCATCTCCTCCTCCTCCTCCTCCTCCTCCCTCACTCCTCCGCCTCCTCCTCCTCCTCCTCCCCTCCTCCTCCTCCTCTTCGTCCTCCTCTATACGCCTCCCTCGTCTCTCCTCGTGCCTCCTCCTCCTCCTCCTCATCCTCCTCCATTGGTCCCTCCTCCTCCTCCTCCACCTCCTCCTCCATCTCCTCCTCCTTCTCCTTGTCCTCCTCCTCCTCTTCCCCCTTCTTCTCCTTCCGCCTCCTCCTCCGCATCATCATCATCATCATCATCATCATCATCATCATCATCATCATCATCATCATCATCATCATCATCATCATCATCATCATCATCATCATCATCATCATCATCATCATCACATCATCATCATCATCATCATCATCATCATCATCATCATCATCATCATCATCATCATCATAATCATCATCATCATCATCATCATCATCATCATCATCATCATCATCAGCATCATCATCATCATCATCATCATCACCACCATCATCGTCATCATCATCATCGTCGTCGTCGTCATCATCAGCAGCAGCATCAGCATCATCATCACCATCACCATCATCATCATCATGTTCATCATCATCAGCATCATCTTCTTCATCGGCATCATCAGCATCATCATCTTCTTCATCATCAGCAGCAGCATCCTCCTCATCATCATCCTTCCCCCTTCTCCTCCTCCTCCTCGTCCTCCTCCTCCTCTTCCTTCTCCTCCTCCTCCTCATCCTCTTCCTCCTCCTCCTCCTCCTCCTCCTCCTCCTCCTCCTTCTCCTCCTCCTCCTCCTCCTCCTCCTTCTCCCCCCCATTCCCCGCAAGTTAGCGGCAGGCTTTTCCGGCAGGCAATTCGGGCGTGCCATCACAATTATCCGCAATCTGTAGGGAGCAGTATTTCTGACGACCAGCGTTTTCTGCTCGCCCTCGTCTCGAAAAAGAATTTCTTGGATCGGTGGTGGGCCCCACCAGCGCCGCCCCTGGCGCGCTCCGCGCGCCAGGGATGGGGGTCCAGCGTCGATCCAAGAAATCTGCGCGGACCTCCGAAAGCTGTGAAGTATTCGAATGCTGCTCTGTGTTCCCGTATATCGCCCTCGCCCTCTACCTATGACGTGCCCTGTGTTACATGTGCCACCAGGCGGAGAGAACACGCCCAACGCCGCAGAGGAAGTGGCGAGGAGCTGGCAGACAGATCGGATACCTCTCTGCAAAGCAGATGCCTAAACGCCGCTCTGGTATAGCATCCCAAGCCCAATTTGGTTCGCACGCAGTCTCGCCCAAATTGTCGTGACCTATCGGGTAGCATGGCCGCGTTGGTGATGTGACGCGTTTCTTTTCAGACCTTCATGGCCACCACAATGTAAGAGGCATGGTGACATGGCAGTTGGGCCGCCCAATGGGGACGTTCGCGCTCAGATTGTCGGGACCTTCCGTGCAGAATTGCTTTTCGGGGGGGCGTGCAGAGACGCCTTCCTTTTCATTGCTAAATCGGGTGTGGAATTTCGCGGCGGCACGCAATCACGCAGGCGTGGCACTTCGGCATTTTTGGGCCTCCCAGAGCCTTCTAGAGGCCTCTGAGGCGTCCTCGGGCCTCCCGGGGCCTCCCAGGACCTCCTTGGGCCTCCTGGGGCCCCCCTGTGGTCTCCCAAAGCTTCCTGGCACCCCCTGAAAGCTCCCGCGCGTGCCGTCTGAGACATCCCTGGCGTCTCCTGGGGCATCCTGCGGCCTACAGGTCCTCCTGGCGCCTCCTGGGGCCTGCTCGGGCTTCCCGAAGTCTCATTGGCTCCTTAGGTTTTCTGCTGTATTTGGGGGTATCTTGCCGCGCTCAGACTCATTCCCACACATCTCATGGCCAGATCCGCTAACACCAGGACTCACCATTGCCCTGTCGTTCATGCTCAGACTCGCTCGCTCTCAGACTCATTCGGATTCAGATGATCTCATACAAAGGCCCGCTCAGTATCAGAGGCGTTCGTATCCAATCACCCACATTCGACCCACTCCCGCCCAGACCCACTCATACGCAGCCACACGTACGTAAACTGGCTCACACACAGAAGCATTCATACTCATATGCTCCAGGATGAAGGAGCTAGGACCAGATGCGCATGCTGGGCCCCCCCCCTCGCATATGAAGATATACACAAATATATGCACTAACAATAAGCACATCGGGCCTCAAGGCGTCCGGGCCAATGGTGTGTATCGGCGGCGCGCCTGGAGGGAAAGGCAGAGGAGACTGGTTTTCTCAGAAGGCGGCGGGGCATTTAGAAGGCCCGCCGGAGTGGAATTATGACGGGGAGGAGGAGGAGGGGGGGAGGAGGAGGAGGAGGAGGAGGAGGAGGAGGAGGAGGAGGAGGAGGAGGAGGAGGAGAGGAGGAGGAGGAGGAGGAGGAGGAGAGAGAAGGAGGAGGGAGGAAGAGGAGGAGGAGAGGAGGACGAGGAGGAGGAGAAGGAACAACTCGAGGAGTGGAAGGAGGAGAAGGAGGAAAAGGAGGAGAAGGAGGAGGAAGGAGGAGGAGAGGAAAGGAGGAGAGGAGGAGGAGGAGCTGAGGAGGAGGAGGAGAGGGACGTGGGAAGGAGGAGGAGCAGGAGGGGGAGAGGAGGGGAGGAGGGGAGGAGGAGGAGGAGGAGGAGGAGGAGGAGGAGGAGAAGAAGGAGCAGGAGGAGGAAAAGGTGGAGGAGGAGGAGGACGACGACGAGGAGGAGGAGGAGGGAGCAGGAGCAGGAGTAGGAACCGCAGGAGGAGGAAAGACGAGGAGGAGGAGGAGGAGGAAAAGGCGGAATGGAAGGAGGAGGAACAGGAGGAGGAACAGGAGGAGGAGGAACAAGAGGATTGGAAGCAGCAGGAGGAGGAAAAGGAGCAGCCATGGATGGGCCCAGGACATGGCAGTGCGGTCACAAGAAGTGTGGCTACAGGTTCAATATTTTTGTCGCACACCCACTGTCGTCTCTGCAGTTGAGCGGCGCATAGCAACATGCCCAAGCCCCTTGCAAAATGCATATGGTCCCAAGGGCAGCTGGGCCAGCGGCCCTCCGCCCAAGCCCACAGAGTTCGACGGGCCCCGTCACGGCTCGGCGCCGGCGCCTTCGCGCCAGCAAGGGGCAAAAGGAAAGCGCTGCCTGGCCGGAGCCTCCTGGACCCTGTCCTGAGGTTCCCTGCCAGGACGTGGCGCCGGCGAAAGCCGCGAGGGTGGTATGTGGGTGGGCAAAACCGCCGCCAGGCGGCTGCTGCCCGCCCTGCGGGCGCCGTCCCACGCGGAGAGCGGTCGGTCACCAGAGAGCCTGAGAAGGCGGCCCCTGCCGACAAGCTCTCAGGCACGTGCCTGCGAGGGAGCGGGCACTGCCACAGCGCACCAGGCCTTCGCTCGTGCTTTGGCCTGGCTCGGCCCTGCTCCCCGCAGAGAGCGAGAGCGCCTCCTGTGGGGCGACCAGAACGGCTGACCCAAGAGACTAGCACCGAGAATACTTCCGCCTCCGAAAACGCAAGCCGGCCCGCCAGGAACCGCTTGCCCGCGAAGCAGGCGCAGAGGCGTGTGAGCGGGAGCAGAGGAGGTGAGGCGAGCACGCTTGGGCCTGCTCCACATGATTTTCCTGTGCCGGAAACGAGTTTACGCTTCATGAAAATCATTTTTGGCAGCCCGGCCCAAGGGAAAGCAGGCCCTCGCCTCTGCGGTGCCCCGAAGCACCTCGGAACACGTTCTCGGGCCCCGGGGCCCCGTCACGGCTCGGCGCCGGCGCCTTCGCGCCAGCAAGGGGCAAAAGGAAAGCGCTGCCTGGCCGGAGCCTCCTGGACCCTGTCCTGAGGTTCCCAATGCACCAGGAGGCGGCGGACCGCGCAGCAGCGCCTGAGGAGAGGACATCGTGATGCGTTTTCCCTTGCCCCAATGCAAACGATGCGAACTCAGTCCTGCTCGCCGTCGCTGGAGTCAGAATGTTCTACTAGCCATTCAGCGGCCGTGAGAGCCCCTCGGCTCTGGGCGCTAGCATAGCCGAAAGCAGCCACGCCTTTCCATCCACCGCTAAAGAACAATGCTGTCGGCCCTCCTTGTTGGAGGGCTTCGTTCGCGAACCCTCTCCTGAACGCATGCGTGCCCCAAGCAGGCGCGCTACGCAGATGCAGGGCGTTCGCTGCCAGCTTTAGCACAGCGAGAGCGTCG
Source organism: Prorocentrum cordatum (assembly GCA_963575745.1). NCBI lineage: Eukaryota > Dinophyceae > Prorocentrales > Prorocentraceae > Prorocentrum > Prorocentrum cordatum. The sequence goes on along the minus strand of CAUYUJ010018244.1, from coordinate 132,078 downwards.
GCGTATTGGATTCCTGAAAAAGGAACAGCGCTTGTTTCTCCTAAGGAGAACAGTGTGCAAGCACCGCACAGGAGCCGACCCTGCTGGTGGCAGATGCAACGCCTCGTCGTCTCGCAGGGTTCATTGTACGACTTCCGGTGAGCAAAACGGATGATGCACGTTTTACGGCCCTCGCCGGTAAAACGAAATGCGACCGCGTGGGTCCCCAGATTTAGTACTTCAGAATATCTCAAGCAAAAATGGCGGGCAATCGCCCACGAGGCCGCTAGTGTCGGATATCCGGCTTCCGAGCACCACTTACGGATGCGTCTGGTCTCCTCAGCTGTGGCACGGATTTCTCTCTTCTGAATTCATACTTCGTTATCTTTTCGGCGCCTCTCGACAATCTATGCGTATCTGCGAGGACGCCCAGCGGAGCCTGCACCAAGTGCAATACACTGCGCACGTGCGACACGTATCTCTGCAAGGTGTGGCCGCTGCGAAACAAACCAACGAAAGTGTCAAGGATCAGTTCTGTTGGTGGCCACCCAGGCGCCCCGACAGCAGCGGCAGCGTCGCCCCACAGGCGTACTGCGGAAGCATACTGGGGGGCGCTTTTCCTCCACCTGGCAAATTCCATCGTCCCGTGGCTTGCCAGTGGGCTCCGCTCCCGGATAGCAGCTGCAATTGGCAGCAGCTGCCACGGCGGCTGCGAGCACTGCAGGCGCAGGAGCGGCCCGCGCCTGCCGCGCCTCTCCAAGCACTAGAAAAGCAGCGCGGGCCTTCTCTTCGGCGGGGGCGTCCAATCGCTTCGCAGTGGGCGTCTGGTCGCCAGCATAGCCAGCGCCTGCGCCGCCCGAGGCGGAGCCCGCCTGCGCAGCGACGCCCGCTGCCAGAGATGCCGGGCGCTGGGGCTCCGTTCGCCCGCCAGGCTTGTGCGCTTGAGCTGCCTGCTCGCGACTGGCGCTGCTCTGGCAGTGCGGGAAATCATTTTTGGCAGCCTGGCCCAAGGGAAAGCAGGCCCTCGCCTCTGCGGTGCCCCGAAGCGCCTCGGAACACGTTCTCGGGCCCCAGGGCCCCGTCACGGCTTGGCGCCGGCGCCTTCGCGCCAGCAAGGGGCAAAAGGAAAGCGCTGCCTGGCCGGAGCCTCCTGGACCCTGTCCTGAGGTTCCCTGCCAGGACGCGGCGCCGGCGAAAGCCGCGAGGGTGGTATGCGGGTGGGCAAAACCGCCGCTAGACGGCTGCTGCCCGCCCTGCGGGCGCCGTCCCACGCGGAGAGCGTTCGGTCACCAGAGAGCCCGAGAAGGCGGCCCCTGCCGACAAGCTCTCAGGCACGTGCCTGCGAGGGAGCGGGCAGTGCCACAGCGCGCCAGGCCGTCGCTCGTGCTTTGGCCTGGCTCGGCCCTGCTCCCCGCAGAGACCGAGCGTCTCCTGTGGGGCGACCACATGATTTTCCTGTGCCGGAAACGAGTTTACGCTTCATACAAGAAGGCTTTGACGAAACTGCTGTTGCAAGCGGCGAATGCCGGCACGAGCTCTGCGAAGTCGTCGGCTCCAATGTCGCTCAGATCCGACATGTGTTTGAAGCCCGATTCTGTCAACGCAGCGATCAAGCGTGTGACGTGGTGCCCTGGCTCTGCCTGCGCCGCGACGCCGCGGACGACGGCCGCCAGAGGGGACGCTTCCACCTCGACGCGGACCTCCGCGACCTCATCGCTGGCAGCTGGCGGATGCGAGTACTTAGCGGCACGGCTTTTGTCGATGAATCTCAAAGCCATGCTGGGCCAGAGCTCCGGAACAGAAGACACAGAGAATGTGCGCACAAGTAGCTGCGTGGACAACCGATTCTCACGTGATATGACCTCAACACAGGATTACGATGATGTTTTCCCCTTTGCCGCTCACTGTCTCCGAATCACCAGGGCGCGTCGGCTGGGAAGGACCACGGCATTTCTTGAAACCCGTCGGCGGCTAACTCGCGCAGCTGCTCTGACTTGGCTTCTGGCCGGGTCGGAGCGTCGGCCAAATTTAATGCGATGGCACGTGCCAAAGGTGCAAATAATGACCACGCTGCGCGACTGCAAACCAAAGCTCCCCTATGAGCTCGTTCCAATCAAATTGCCTGGAACAGCCGCGTAAAAGTGCACCCAGCGCGCTTGTGTTATCCACGAAGGCGAGGATTTCAAACTCGCCAGGCAGATAACTCAGCAAAAACTCAAGCGCGCAGAGAGCCGCCATGAGCTCCCAAGTGCCGATCTGATTCTTCCGATGAAGCACCCACTGCCTCGCCTTTGCTGGGACATCAGCAGCAGCCCAAGCCTTTAAACAAGGAGTTTGGATGACCCATGCCATCCGTCCCTGGCCTGTGGCGTCGGTGTAAAGGATGCAACGCTTCTTCTGGCGACGCATCACCGGGACGCTCCTCGATGGCGGTTCCTGTAAGAACCGCAGCCACCAACGCAGACACAATTTGGTGCGCTGGGACAGCCGGCTCTGGTTGCCGCGGTGGTAAATAGCAGCAAGGTAGACGCGCGCGCCTCGGCCGAAGGCGGCGGTCGCACCCCAGCTCAATTTGCATGCTAATTTTAAAGTCTGCGCAGGCGAGAGCGATCTTCGCCGCAGAGCCTCTCGAATTTCTGCGGTCCATTTTTCCAACCTCTCTGCTTCGAGAGAAAACTGGATCAGCTGGTTGTGGTCGTCAAATTCTACGCAGACTCCGAGGATTACGGTCTTAGTGGCCTCCGTGACGGCTTTGCCGGCGTCGAGATCCCAGCCCAGCAGTTCTGACACGACTGTTCTTGCCAGGCGCGCAGAGCCGGCGGGGCCGATTAAGCAGTCACTGCCAATATCGCGCCTCTCCAGGGCCGAATCGCCGGCGAACATATCGTCGACAAAACGCAAATATAACAAATGAAACAGAGCTGCCAAAATGCCTTGAATGGCGAGACCGAAACGATCCCAACCGGACACTGATGCGGAAAAGCCAAATGGTAGGCACAGCCACTGTAACGCCTTACCGTCTGCCACTGCTTCTGGCCAAGCTGTCACCGCTAGCGGCAAGTGGCCGCTGCAAATCGGCAGTGTCTTAAAAGCATGCCGGAAGTCATCTTTCCTCCACCTCATGGCAGTGTGTTGCTTGCCTGCTGCTGTGTGGCGCACTAATGCCACCAAAGTGTCCAGCGTGTCTGGACATGTTCTTTCACTTTGTACAACCGCGCCATTCACCGCAGACGCAGTGAAATCGTCTATGCAGCGAATTTTTGGCATTCCGTCTCTCTCCCCCTGCACGATAGGGAAGCGAGCTGTTAAAACACAAGAATTTACGTCTAGGTTACGGAAGCGGGCCTTGCCATCTTCGACCTCTTTTTTGAGCAGGCCGATAAAAATTGAGTCCTAATCCTCGTATCGCCGCCCTTTTCCGCGGCGATTCTACCGAGAGTCGCCTCATTCCTCTCGCGCGGATGCGCTAAAAGCGACCGCAAAGTCTCGGCTGGTTCCGGAGACGTGGCAGCGGGCGCATGGATGCCACTAGCAGGCAGGCGCCCCACCAAAGGGAAGCCATGGCAGAGGTTGTGAAACAAGGTATTATCTGGCCATGCTGTAGCCTCAAGCATTTCTTTCAGCAGCAGAAGGTTCTTCTCCGAACCCAGCACTGACTGACAGTGAGCTGGCAAACTTCTAAAGATAGTCTGCCACTGTGGGTCCGTCACTAGCTTCCGATGCTTCCGAAAATCTCGTTGGCCCAGCCGTGTGCCGGTTGTGTGGGCGGGTTCCCGCGCCGTCTATGGGCGAGTGGAACAATTTGGCGCTGCCAGGCTGGCCCAGACTGGAAATCCACCAGGAGCCCGCCAGGCAAGAACACCGCCCTAATCAGCACTAGCGCGAGGGTGGCAGTGGGTGGGAAACGCGCTTCCCCAGGCAGCCCTGCGCAGAAGTTTCGCAGAAGCTTCGCAGGCGCATCGGACACGCCTCACCACGGCCCGTCCGCCAAGCTGCCGAGCAAGCTGAGCGCCATCCGGCGCTACGCCAAGCACCCAGGAGCATGGCCGAGAGGCCGCCAACCAACAACCAACCCCCAGCCATCCGAGCAGAGAGGACGAGGAGGAGAGGACCACCTGCCGCCCAGCAGCACCCAGGCCGTGAGAATGCCCCAGCCAAGGACGAGGAAAGGATAACCGCCTGCCGTCCAGCAGCGCCCAAGCCGTGAGAATTCCTCTGCGGTGCCAGGAAGAGGAGAAGCCAAGAGGCCCAGGAAGGCCTGCCCCGCGATTTTCCTGCCCCGCAAACCGCTGCTATGAAAATCTCGTTGGCCCGGCCGTGTGCCGGTTGTGTGGGCGGGTTCCCGCGCCGTCTATGGGCGAGTGGAACAATTTGGCGCTGCCAGGCTGGCCCAGACTGGAAATCCACCAGGAGCCCAATGCATCCAGGGTGGGCCACCTGGCCTCGCCAAACTCGTGCAGCCAGGACGGCGGGACGGCCGCGCAGGCGCAACCAATACGCACAATCGGACCCATTTTTAGCTCGCCCACTGCATCCGAGTGTGCCTAACCTTCGTTATCGCAGCTCGAATCGGAGAAATCGGCGAGCCACTGGACGGCTGCGACCTCGCCTCTGGATTTGGCCGTCGCGTAGCCGAAAGCGGCGAGCCCCCTCCATCCGCCCGACCAGAATAAAGCAGAGGGCCCACCGGCCCGTAGTGCATCGTTCGCAAAACCACGTCTGAATGCATGGGTCCCCCAGTGCGGCGCCTGGGGGAAGGCGAGCGCCGCGGCGCCAGCTTTAAGAAAACCCAGCGCCTCTGCGTAACTGATGTGCGAGGATGGCTCCGCGTCTGCCTTGGCTGCTTCAGCGAGCGCGCAGACGCCGCAGAGCGGGTGCGCACCGTCTGCTCACAAGCACCTTCTCGTGACCTCCACTGGCGTTTTGTAGCATTTCCTTCGCATGAATGTAAGAATGCATTCGGAACCGCTCTGCGCAAACCGAAACGGGGCAGCGGCCGTTCCCAAGGCCAATGTCTCCGAATAGCGCAAACAGAAATGACGCGCCACTGTCCACGAATGGGCCAGATCCTGACGCCCTGCAATCACTGCCCACTTGACCAGGGCCCTCGTCTGCGCCGTCGACGCCCAAACCCGAGGACGGAGCTGACCGACTGCTGCTTTCTCTGCTCCTCGCACCAGGCGCGCTGTGTCCGCCAGCTCGCCCGCCGGAACGCGCAAGAGCGCTAGCACGGGGCGGATGTGTGAGAAATAACGCCCCAGCGATGCGCTACTGCGGAAGAGCGTGCAGAAGGCGTTCACCGCTGCGTGCGAGGGCGGCCACGGGGGCACGCTGGCGAGCGCCGCAGCCTCGCCCCACAGCTGCACGGCGCTGGCGTGCTGCCCCGCGCTGCGCTTCCAGCCTGCAAACTCCGTCCAGGTCGCGTGGCATTCGAAACTGTCTGCTCCAATGCCCTCTGTCCGTGCGCGTTTGGCCATGGCCCTCGGGCCGACAGCTCTCCAAAGGGATGGTCAGGCAGCCGGGACATGTCACGCAACGCACTCGCCAGCACGTTTGGCGGCAAGGCTGTCTGCTCCCACCTGGCTCTCGCCACCATCGCCAGTGCAGCCATGCCCCTGTCGTTGGACCCCTCGCCCGAGCTGGCTGCCCCCGCTGACGTCGCCTGCGAACTCGTTGGCTCGCCCAGGCCCGAGCCCGCGGAACCAGCACGCACTGGGCTGGACTGTTCTGGCAATCGGGCCTGATGCGCAGCGATGCTTGTAGCATTTCCGCACAATTGAAGAAATCTAGTCACGAAGGGAACCGAGCAGCGTGCCAATGGCGCCCAGACCACCTCGGCCGTCCCAGTCTCCAAACCAGCGAAATCCAAAGGATCGGCGGCGCCGAGGAGAGCGAGCTCGCCGCACAGGTCGTCCAGTGAGGGGCCAGAGGAGTGCACGCTTGCCGATTGGCGGATCAAACCCGCCACCGTCTGCGGCAGACGCGGAGCGGCTTCTGGCTGAGCTGGCTGCCCACGCGCGCCCGCGTCCGCCTGAGCGGATGCCGCTTTCCGCGCCCGGCGGCTCTCTGCGATCAGATCGAGCATCTGGACCAAAGCGGCTACGGACCCGGGCTTCTGGGGCGCACATGTCACTGAAGGCGCTGCTGTGCCCAGATTGCTCATCCGAGCGCGATTTCGCTGATCTTGCCAAGATTCGCACAGGCACCCAGAACGCGCATCGAGGCGCATGACGCTGGCACGTTCCTCCAAACGATGGGAGAGCAGAGAATGACTGCGACGATCGATGCAGACAGCATTTTCCTGCGCTCTTTTCCTTGCTCCCTGCTATGCCAGGTTCTCTGGTTCACTGTGGCCACGGTGCGTCTGGTGGTGTGCTCCACGGCACACGGGAAAAGCCCCGAGCCTGCATCGCCTCCAGCGCTGCAGCCTTCTCTCGCGGCCTGGTCGGCGCATCTGCGAGATTCAAATGACTGGGGACGTAAAAGCAACAGAGAAGTGTTGCCGAGCTGGCGACGCGGAGCCACAGATCGCCGATAAGTGCATTCCAGTCTGCTTGCCTGGACGACCCTCGAATGAGGGTGCCCAGGGCCGTCTTGTTGTCAACGAACAGAAGCACCTCAAGATCGCCGAGGCCCAGACCCAGGAGCCACTGTAACGCGCATATCGCGGCGAGCAGCTCCCACGTGGCTACCTGGGTCTTCCTGTGCGACGCCCAGCGCCGCACAGCACCGGGAACTACGGAAGCAGCCCAAAAACGTCGCCCCGGCAGACAAATGGCCCACGCCACGTCTCCATGCCCCGTTGCGTCCGAGTTGACGACGCAGCGGGTCCGGGCAGACGGCTGCGCGCAACGCACCACTCGCAGGGGCACGCAGCTGAGAAAGCGAAGCCACCAGCACAGAGCACGCTCGACGCGCCCTGGCATTTTTGAATTCCGCCCCGACGCATGGCGGAACAGAGGGGCCAAATGCACGCGTGCTGCTCGACCGTAAGCGGTCGCTGCACCCCAGCTGAGCTCACCTGCGAGTTTTCTCGCCTCACTCGGCAAAATAACCCCCAGGGAAAGAAAATGCCGAATTTGCTTTGACCACTGCTCGACTTTTGCCGCAGGGATTGTCAAATGGAGCTCCTTGGCCACTTGGTCGAGCTCCACGCTGACACCGAGGACATGCGCAGAGGATGCCTCCGACACCCTTTTTCCACTGTCCAATTCCCAGCCGAGCAGATCAGTCAGAAGTGCCCGCGCGACCTCCGTTGCGCCAGCAGGCGTCGTTAGGTACGGGGCACCTGCCAAGGCACGGTCCCCTCCGAACAAATCGTCAACGTAGCGGAGAAAATCCTGTTGAACCGCGCCCGGAGCAATGTTAATGGTCGGCGCCCCCGCGCCACCGTTGGGCACGTGGGACAAGAGGCGCCGCCAGGTTGGCCCAATCTGGACTTCTCCAATGGCCCGCCTGGCAGGGGCGCCGACGCTAACCTGCACGCAGCGCCACAGGGAGGACGAGGGCGGGCAACGGGAGACAAGCGCGAGCAGTGCCAACCCCCAACCCGTGGCAACGAGAGCACGGGCAGGGCTCAGAGTGGCGACGAGAGCACCAGCGACACACCAGCCGAACCATGGGGTGGCCAGCGCTGAGGCGTATGAACGGTAGCCGGCGCCAGGGCGAGAGCGAACAGCAACTGCCACAGGTGCTATCCGGGCACGCGGGGCAGTCTGGGACGAGAAGCCTGCCAATCAATCACCAACCAGCCGCCAGCAACAGAAGCGGAAGACAAGCGGAAGGAGGCAGGGCGTGGCACCGCCAAATCCGCCGGCCAGCGGCCACCGACTGTGAGAAAGGTCCGCCGCGCCGCCAGGGCACTGCCAAGCAGTGAGAGCGAGCATTGAAAGCCGCAGAGGCCCCGAGGGGAAGAGGCCACCAAGGGGCCCGCTCCCAGGATTTTCCTGCCCCCCAAATCGCTGCGAGATTTTGGGGCGATGAAAATCCTGTTGAACCGCGCCCGGAGCAATGCTAATGGTCGGCGCCCCCGCGCCACCGTTGGGCACGTGGGACAAGAGGCGCCGCCAGGTTGGCCCAATCTGGACTTCTCCAATGGCCCAATGCAACCAGAGTGGGGCTGCCAAGGGCGGCGGATCCGCCGACGAGGCCGACAAGGACCGATGCACTTCGGACGTACTTTTCCAGCGCCCAATGCATCCGAACGGATCTGGTCACTGGCGCCTTGCGGTCTAGGCAGCGCCCTGGCCTTCGGCCCCACTGGACTCGGAAAACTCCGCAAGCCACTCGGCTGCTGCCAGCTCCCCGCGAGACTGGGCCGTGGCGTACCCAAACGCCGCCACGCCACGCCAGCCCCCTGACCAGAACAACGCCGAGGGGCCACCAGCACGCAACGCGCCGTTTGCGAAGCCTCTCCTGAAAGCGTGCGTGCCCCAATGCTGCGCGTCTGGTAGTTGCAGGGCCGCAGCTGCAGCCTTCAGAAAAGCCAGTGCTTCTGGGTACGTGATGTGCGCGAAGGGAGCGCCAGCGGCCTCGGCTGCCTCGCGCAACGCGCACACTCCGCACGACAGCCGCCTTCCCCCAGCACACAAGCACTTCCGCACGACATCCACAGGCTCTTTGTAGCACTTCCGCCTCCTGAAGGCAAGGATCACACTTGCATCGCCGCCCTCGCCGTTGAAGCGAAAAGGGGCGAGCTCTGAGCCCAGCGACAATGTTTCAGAATACCTGAGGCAAAAATGGCGCGAGACCACCCAGGATCTGGCCAAATCAAAACGCCCTGCGTTGTTAGCCCATTCTGCCAGCAGTTTCGTTTGGGCTGCTGACGCCCACACCTTCGGACGCACATGCGATGCAAATGCCTTGTCTGCTCCCCGTACAATTCTCACCGTGTCAGCAAGTTCCCCAAGAGGGTAGCGCAGCAAAGCCACCACTGAACGAATATGAGACAAGTACCGTCCCAAAGATGCGCTGCTGCGGAATAGGCTTGCAAATACCGACAGGGATGAATGACCCGCTGGCCAGGGGGGCTCTCTCGCAAGCGCAGCAGCTTCACCCCACAACTGAACCGCACTCGCGTACTGCGGAGCACTTCTTCTCCACCCACAAAATTCAACCCACGTTGCCTGCTTTCGAAAATCAAAAATTGCTGCCTGGTCTGTCCGCGCTCTCTTCAAAGCCGCTCGCGGAGGAATATCGGACTGCCCAAACGGACTTTCGGGCAACCGGCTCATGTCGCGGATGGCTTGCGCCAGCACGGCCGGGGGCAACAGTTCTGACCGACTCCTGGCCTCCGCCACCAGCGCCAAAGCTGCCTGCCCCCGTTGGATGTGGCCCGCAGGCTCGGTCTCTGCACCTAAGGCTGGGTGATTTGGGACGACAGGAGCTGGCGGTGGCTCGGCACGGCGGCTGGCTGGCTGCGACGACGCAGGGCGGCCGTCGGAACGCGCAGACTCCATCTCGCACAGCTCTACCAGCCGTACCACAAATGGCGGCGAGCACGAGGACAGCGACGGCCAAACCCGCTGAGCCTCCTGACATGCCAGCCCGCAAAAATCCAGTGGATCTGTGGCCCCAGCCCTTGCGAGATCCGAGCAAAGAGCTGCGACATCACGCCCTGGAGGATGCGCGCTCGCCGCCTGTCTGACCAGGTTTAAGAGCACACTTGGCAAGACCAGTTCCTGCGACGCCTCACCAGAGCTCCCAGCTCCCACAGCAAGCTGCCGCCCCGGCTGGGCCGCAGCGCTCGCGCGACTCTCATCGAGAAAACGAAGCATCACGCTGAGCCAAACGCTACGGATGGCATGCTGACAACATGACTGCACTGGAATCCGACAAGAGGAGCAGCAGGCGCATATTTTCCGAAGCGGACCAGTGCAAACAGCCCTCCAGGTATTACTCTAGCGCTGCCATGGGGCGTCCGGAGGATCTTCCCACGACACGCGCGAAAAACCTGCCTCGACCATCCGCTGCAAATCTGCTTCCTTGTGCTGCTGCCTCGTGGGCGCATCCGCGAGATTTAAATTGCTGGGCACATAGAACGCATACAGAAGAGTGCCCGTCCTGGCGACGCGCAGCCATAAATCCCCGAGGAGATCGTTCCAGTCTGGCTGTCGCGACGACCCGCGGAGCAAAGTGCCGAGAGCCGTCTGGTTATCTACAAACAAGACAACCTCCAGCTCGCCAAAGCCCTGGTTTTGAAGCCAGTGCAGCGCGCAAATCGCGGCCAACAGCTCCCAGGTGGCAACTTGTGTTTTTCTATAGCAAACCCAGCGCCAGACAGCACCGGAAACTCGTGCCGAGGACCAGACGCGCGCGTTGGGCGCACAAACCACCCAGGCGAGGTCACCACCGCCAGTGGCGTCAGAGTAAACTATGCACTTGGTCCTGGCTGTGGGCTGCAAGCAAAATACGCGCCGTTGCGGCACGCAGTCTAGAAAACGCAGCCACCACTGAAGCGCCCGCTCCAGGCGCCCGGTCCAACGCCCAGGCTCCCCGGTAGAGTGGCGGAACAGGGGTGCCAAATGCATACGCGCTGCTCGGCCGAAAACCGCTGAGGTTCCCCAACTGAGTTTGCCGGCCAACTTCTTGGCTTCTGCTGGGGAAATCGCCTGCCGCGCAAGAATGTCCTGAATCTGGCGCTTCCATCGCGAGAGCTTATCAGGGCCAACCGACAATCGCACAGCGCAGGCCTCGCGCTCGACCGCGCAGTCAACTCCAAGGATCGGAGCCGCTGCTGACGCCGAAACGCGCTTGGAAGCGTCGAGCTCCCACCCTAGCAATTCAGATATCACCTCTGCGGCAACTGCGCTGGCCCCAGCTGGCGTTGCCAAGTGCGGCGCGCCCTCGAGGGTTCCGTCCAGCCCCAAAAGGTCGTCCACGAACCGGAGGAAAACAACATGGAACTGCTTGGCCAAAATTGCACGGACGGCCGCGCCAAAGCGTTCCCAATTGTACACAGACGCGACAGCGCCGAAGGGACAAGCGAGAAGCTGCAGGCCCAGTCCGCGGGCCTCCGCCGAACCCCACGTCACCACCGCAAATTGCAGGTGGGAGCTCGCGAGGGGAAGGGTCTTGAACGCACCTACGAAATCCTCCTTGCGAAGCGCGGCTCCGCCAGCGCCCGCGCGGACAACCTTGCACGCCACGGCAACGAAATGGTCCAGCGTGTCGTGCTGGATGGCTTCACCCACTGACACAGCCGCATTCACACGGGATGCCGTGAAATCGTCGACGCAGCGCACCTTCCGTGAATCCCCTCTCCAGCTTTGTCGGCTGGAAACCTGGCTGTGAGCACGCATGTGTCACGCAACGGGCGCCACCTTGCGTGGCCATCGCTGGCCTCTTCGATGCATTTCTGCTCAAACGCATCGCGAACGGACTGCTCCACAGCCCGAGGCCGCCTCACACGGCGACGCGTGACAGAGTTCAAAACTGGCGCCTGCGCGCGCAAAGAAACCGCATTTTCAGCGGGAGCAGAGAAAGAGATGCATGGCAGAACCCCGCTGCGCGGAATTTCGCCGATCAGAGGAAAATCTATTTGCCCGCCTTCTGGTGGAGTGGGCGCGCCTGCAGTGGGCCAGGAATCTGGACGCTGCCGGCGCGACAGGCGAGTGAGAGCCCCGAGAGAAGCGCCCCGCCACGCGCCGGCCCCACACTCCCCAGAAGCCACACCAAGCCATAAGGGCGGGCGGGCGGGCAACGACGAAGGCGATGACAAACAACACCACGGGCGCTGCGAACAGCACCTGGCCCACTATGTGGACCACTGGGGGCTTGCAAAGACCCCCCGGTGGAGCGAGTGCACCCCGCAGGGCGCTTGCTCCGCGGCGGCCGTGGCGCCGGGAACTTGCTATCCCGCCCCCGAGCCGGGCGGTGCCCCGATCGGCCTCCGGAGTTGTCGAAGACCACCGCTGCTCCGAGTTGGAGCCAACCAGGCCTTGGAAGAAATCCGCTGCTCCGTCGGGAGCCCAAGCCGTGACTGCCCACGAGTTTACGTACACGGTTAAAGCCATCAACTGATGAATCCACCAACCGGTTTACATCAGGCGGGGCTTTAGATTTTCCTCCCCATCGAAACCTTTGGTTTAGGGGGTATGAAAATCTATTTGCCCGCCTTCTGGTGGAGTGGGCGCGCCTGCAGTGGGCCAGGAATCTGGACGCTGCCGGCGCGACAGGCGAGTGAGAGCCCCGAGAGAAGCGCCCCAATGGTGAGGGCTCGACTCGCCCTGTCCATAACACTCCCAATGTAGGCGACTCGGGCCCGGATCCCCGCGTGAGTTCTGGAGCATCGCTCCGTTTTTAAATCCCGGACCTCCTGGACTTGGGACAAGCAGGGCTCGCTCGGAATAGCGCCAGCCAGATAACATATTGCTGTCGTTTTTCTCAACTCTCTACGCCTGATCCATCGTCTGACGAATCGGAAAACTCTGCTGCCCACTTAGCAGCCAGAACTTCCCCCTTCGTCTGCGCCGCGGCGTAGCCGAACGCAGCTAAGCCACGCCAGCCGCCTGAATAAAACAAGGCTGGCACTCCCCCATGGCGCAGGGCGTCATTGGCCCAGCCGCGGCGGAAGCAGTGGGTGCCCCATTCTGCTCCTCTCGGGAAACCAAGTGCTAGAGCTGCAGTTTTCAATGCTGCTAAAGCCCTGTCGTACTGAAGGATTGGAAATACTGCTCCCTGGCCGCAACGTCGACGCAAGACGCAGACCCCGCACAAGTCTGGCGATGCGGACTTGCAAATGCACTGCCGCACCACATGCACAGATTTGTCTTGCATTTTCCTTCTGTGCAAAACGACGGTAACCTCAGACACATTGTCACGGACGTGGCACCGCACTTCAGAGTGCGACGGGTCGGCACCTAGTTTAAGTACTTCACAGCCATACCTCAATGTGAAATGTCTGGCCACGACCCAACTGTCTGCGAGCTCCGCGTCTTGCAACACGTCCCGGGCGTAGCCCGCGAGTTCGCGGGTCTGCCTCGCAGACGCAGTGGCCTTGAGGCGCGGCGCAGAAGTGCAGCTCTTCTGGGCGCCTTTGACTAGCATACTCGTGTCAGCCAGCGACCCCAAAGGCGCCTGTATAAGCCTGAGCGTGGACCGCAAATGAGAACAGTACCGGGACAGCGTGGACGCCCGTGGGACTGCAAATACAAGCGCTGCGAGCACCACCTGATCAGGCGGCCACTCTGGTACGCCAGTTGCCGCTGCCAGCCTGCCCCACAATCGCACAGCTGATGCGTAGCCTTGTCCACTCTGTCGCCAGTTTTCCATTTCCTGGAGCAGCAAGCGGCCGCGGAGCACATCATCACGACGCTCCGCCGGAATTTGCGCCAGCCACCGCGCTCTCGCCGATGGCAGAGATGAGGCCGCGGCGCCGTCATGCAGCCCCGGAGCTGGCGCTCTGCAAATGACAGAAATTGATTGCGCCAGGACATCAGCGGGAGGCGCACATCTCTGAGCTCTGGCTTGCACCAAAACTTCCACAGCTGCAGAAAGCTCGTCGGCCGCCGCCCTGGCAGCCGGCCTCCCGGGAGGCAGTTCTTGCTCACAAAAGCGTTCTGGCTTGTGTCTTTTCAACTTAGGCACGACGGCGCTTGAGCCGCGCGCGCCCGTTTGCCACGACACGGAACGCAGGAAGTCATCGGACAGCGTTCTGAGAGGTGGCCACACTTCTCGCAACTCTGCTGCTGAAAGGCCTTGGAGGTCGCCGCCATGAACAGCGCCAGAATCGGCCAGCGCCTGCAAGACTGCGTCAGGCGATGCCGGATGGCACGAAGCTGGCGCCCGGGCCAGCACACTCTGGAACCATGCCTTCAGCTCTGTTGGCACAGGAGTCTGCTGCGGCACCTGCGCGCCCCGGGCGGCCTCCAGATGGCGCCGCCGGGAAGCGTCGATAAACTGGAAGGCCATCAAGAAACGCTTGTGCCCAACCGGCTACGGAATGGGGGCGCAGGCTGCGACAGGCAGGTGGCCGCGAAGCCAGAAGAGAAGGCCACGACGGTCAACTGTTGCGTGCAACTTTTTCCCTCCTGCGCTCGCGTCTGTCCTCACCAGAGCTCGCCCCAAACGCTTGCTTCCGGCCAGCGCCAGTGCACCTCCTCGAACCCTTGCTCGAGCAGAGTGCGCAGTTTGTCTGGCTCTTCATGGGCTCTGGACGGGGCGTCTGCAAGGTTCTGAGCAGACGGCACACGGAAGGGGCACAAGACGTCGCCCCTGTCTGCTGCCGCGAACCAAATGGACGTCACTAAAGCATTCCAATCGATCTGCCTGGACGTCCCTTTGAGCAATGCTCCGAGCGCTGGGTTGGAATCCACGAATAACAAAATCTCCAACCCTGGCTCCAGAAAGGTGTACGCGTGCCAAAGGCCACACACCGCAGCAATGAGCTCCCACGTGCCGATTTGCTGCCGGCGCGGCTTCACTCTGTCGCGAAGCCATCGCGGGACCCACGCTCGGGCGAACTGCCTTTGGTTGCCCTGCGCGAGAACCCACGCGAGTGCTCCGCACCCCGCTGCGTCGGTATAAATGACCAACCGGGGCCGCGCAGCTGGCAGGTAGGGTATCTCGCGGCGCGGGTTGGATTGCAAAAAGCGAAGCCACCAGTGGAGAGCCCGGCGCAGGCGCAGAGAGAGTTTGGAGAGACGACGGGCCGAGTGGAAGAACAGAGCTGCAAGATACACTCTTGCGCTCCTGCCAAACACCATCGTTGCTCCCCAACTCAGTTTCCCTGCTAGCTTCCGGGCCAGCGCCGGCGACAGCATGCCCAATTCGAGAATCTTATCGATCTCAGCAATCCACTTCACGCGCTTTGCCTCGGGAATGCTAAAGACGAAAAGCTCCCGGGCATCATCCAGGGCAACCTGGATGCCGAGAATTACGGCTACAGAAGCGTCGGTGACAGCTTTCGCGTCGTCCAGCTGCCAACCCAACAATTATTGCACGACTTCGCGCGCAAGAAATGCAGCACCACTCGGTCCTGTGAGGGCAGTATCTCCCGGTGTCGCGCGGTCGACGCCGAAGAAGTCATCGACAAAACGCGGGTATAAAATGCGGAACAGCTCTACAAGCACGTGTTGGAGCGCAGCACCGACGCGGTGCCATGCATGCACGCTTGCAACAGCCCCAAACGGGCAAGAAAAGAGCTGCAACGCGAAGCCTGTTCGCGCCGTGTCCTCTGTAACGGCCACAGCGCAAGGCAGGTCATCCGCGCAAATCGGCAAAGTCTTGTATGCGCCTACAACGTCATCCTTGCGAAGACGAAGTGTTGCTGGGCCTCTATTTGGCCCACTTGCTTCCCAGATGCCTTGGCCAATTGCTACTAGTGCGTCGAGGTGCTCGTGACGCACCCGCTCCTCGAATTGCGTGGCTTCGTTCACCTTGGAAGCGTGAAAATCATCAATGGCGCGGACAGCGCGCACAAAAGATGAACCTTTAAACTTCCACCCCTCGTCCACTCCGAAACGTGGAGAACACACCGCCTCGCTGAGTGTCGCCGACAACGGCGTCCATCTAGCTTTACCTGCCACCACCTCGGCTGCCGTCTGCGCCCGCAGTGCTGCTGCCGCTTCTTCATCCGACAGGGTAGAAGAAGCCGCTCTCAAAATCAGCGCTGCGTTGTTCGCAGGGGCGCGTCGCCAGAGTTCCTCTAACGACAAGGGCGGAACAGGTGAGCATGCGGGGAGCGTGCCGCTCGGGGGGATCTCCCCAACGAGCTTGAAACCACGCCTTAAATGTTTAACTAATTGAGCGTCTGGGCTATTCGATGCCTCCAGCATCTCTGCCAGCAAAAGCAAGTTTTTGTCCGGACCTAGAACGGCTTGCACGTGTGCTGGGAGTGTTCTGAACTCCCGCTGCCATTCAAAATCTGTCACTCGCTTGCGTTCGCGCCAGAAAGCTAAGGCAGACGCCCGGAAGCTGTGTAAAGAGCTCCTGTCCCCACTTTCATGAAGAACTGAGCTGTGCGCGCTGGCAGGTACACGGAAGACGCCTAAGCAAGGAGGCAGGGCAAACGCCCACTTGAAATGGCTTACAGGCGACATGTTAGCAAGTCTATGTACATCTTGCAACAAGCTGTTCACTTCAGCTTGTAATTCATGCAGATCCGTGGCAAAACCGACGGACCCATCGAGACTATCTTCGCAAGTCTCTTGCGCGAGGGGAGGAGCCGTTGAATGATCCCCAGACGCATCGCTGGCGCTTTGCGAACCAGCTCACCACTTCTTGTCGCCCTTCTTGGTGTTGTCCCACTTCTTGGCATACCAGTCACCGTTCCCCTTGGGGCTGCGCGAACGCACAGGAGAGTGGACCTGGCGCCCCTTGGGGTGCTGGGCGGGCAGCTTGCCTCCCTTGGAGGGTCCCTTGCCGCCTCCCTTGCTGGAAGCGGGCGCCGGCCGCGACGGCTGGGAGCCAGAGGCCTGGCCTGTCTTCGTGGCCGCCTTCGCGGTCTCTTTCACGCGCTTTTCAGCGCTGTTCTTCGCGTCCGCCAGCACGTCGCGGTCCAGAGTGCACAGGAGCGCCTCTATCTGTGACCGCTCGTCCCTTTCAAGCTCCCGGGCGAGCTTCTGTCTGAGCAAGAGATCGCAGTGCGTGCACACCCTGAAGCCGCCGCATTCTTCTGCCACCCGGGTGAGTACGATCTGGTACGCGAGCAACTGCGTGGAGGTGATGGCCTTCGTGAGGACCATCTTCACGCCCCAGTCCAGGATATGTCCATAGAACGTAGCGAATCCCACAAAAGTGGTCCTGTCCTCCAAGCTCCTCGTTTTCTTCGCCTCTACCGCGCTGCGCAGCTTCTCCTCGAAGCTGCCGTCGCCGACGGTCACGTCGATCTTGGGTGTCCGCGACCACGGCGGGCACGTCGACTTGGAGGTGGGTGTCCGCGACCCCAATCGAAAGGGCGGCCTCTGGTCCCGTCCCTTGCGACCTTGCTGGCTTTCTCCAACCGAATCATAGCCTCCTCCGAGGGCATCATATCTTTTGGGAGATTCCCGAGACCGAGTTCGTCCAGGCGCTGTTTCAAGTTGAAAGACAAGTATTCCTTCTTGGGCTGGTCTCGCTCTTGCGTTGCCTTTGCAAGCGCCTCGATCGCCTTCGCCAGGTGCTCTGGCGAGGTCCCGGTGCCACGCTCAACGCTGCCAGCCGGGCCGTTGCTCTGAGACCCTGCTGCCCGAGCTTGCACTTTAAGAGCAGCCGTGATGTGCGCAGGGGTGAGCCGCACATCTTTCCACTCCGACCCCTCAGGGTCGTCTTGGAACGGCGTGGTGTTTGCGCGGATACCTTCGATGATGAAAGTGCGCATCTGTGGGCCCGCGAAGTCCGACGGCGCTGCTGAGCCCATCTGTTCGGACATCACTCGGGCGACGCTGGCATAAAACACCTCGTCGTGGCTGATTGGCTCGTTTGCGCCCGCAACGAAGTGGAGCCACTCTTCGATGGCACTGCTCGACAACTTCAGCCACTTGCCTTCTGGAACCTTAGCGATCAAAGACTGCACCTTTCCTGACTCAAGAGGCATGATGCGGTGTCCCCGAATGCTACAGCAGGTGGTGTGTGAGAGCGTGGACGCAAAGAGCAACCAATCACTCTGAGCCCAGACGACTCCGGAAGAGCCAATGCATGAACGCCTGGAGCCATTGCAACGCGACTGACACGGCCATTTTTCCTGTGGGACATGGGCGCACCACCGTTTCAGCCTCCTGAGCACCCCCCACCTGCGTCCAGCAGCCAGTTTTCCGATCGCGCCCAGCTGTCGCAACGGCACTTCGGCCGCTTGAGCCCCAGCACGAAGGAAGGAAGGGGAGAGAGTCCTCCGCTCCGCTCCGCCTTCCCTGGATGCAAATTCGCACAGCTCTCGCTGCCGCACATCCTGGCGACCCCCCTTTGACTTCCATCGCGGCCAGGGGGGCCACTCGGGTCACCTTGGGGCGAAACCATGCAAGCTACAGCAGTGCCACGCCGATCCCAGTCGAACCCCTTTGACCGCTCAGCGGCCAGGGGAACTACATGGGTCTCCCTGCTCCTCCCCCTCCGCCGGGCCAGAGTGAGTAGGGAGTTATTTTCAGCGTACCGAGGCCTGTTTTGGCCAAGTGGCAGCACGCGAGGGGGCTTCCGCTCATCCCACGCTAATGCAGGGTGGCGTCGTCGCCCTGAGATTTTTCGGACTGCCCGAAAATTGCGCCTAAGAAATCCGTCCGTAGCGGAACGAATGGCCAGTGGCCTGAGCCCAATTTTCACGAGGTACACCAGAATTTAATTCTGAGTTCTCTGGTGAAAGGGCGTCAGCATCGATATTCCGATTACGTGCCGTTTGGGACGCGGGCCCCCCGGGGTCGGTCGAGGACGGGCGTGCTGCACAAGTGCAAAGCACTCCCGCCCCCGTTGTGTGCAGGTGGGGGGTTAGCCAATGCCCCCCCATCAAGGACTAGCTTCTGCCGCCTGCACACATCCGACCCCGAGTGCCCCAGAGTGTCCGTAGCCACTCTTTCTAGCTCGCGCGATCCGCGAAATCACGCCCAGGACGATTCTCGCGCAGCCGTCCTCAGGAGCGCGAATTTGCGCTCAGACTGCGAATCTGAGCGGTGCCAGAACGCAAAAATTAGCTCAGAATGCAACTCTGGGCGCGCGAACGCCTGGGCGCTCAGATTGCGAATCTGGGCGCGCCTCGGCGCCAGAACGCACAAATGAGCTCAGACTGCAATTATGAGCGCGCTGACGCCCAGGCGCGCGAATTCACGCTCAGAATGCGAATCTGGGCGCGCATCGGTCAAAGACCACACAAATGAGCTCAGCAAGCAACTACGGGCGGGGGGACGCGCAGGAGCGCGAATCTGCACTCAGAATGCAAGTCTGAGCGCGCCTTGGTCCCAGACCGCAGAAAAGAGCTCAGACTGCATGTCTGGGCGCGCTGATGCCTACAGGCGCGAATTTACGCTCAGATTACATTTCTGGGCGTGCCTCGGCTCAAGACCGTAGAATTGAGCACAGACTGCAATTCTGGGCGCGCGGGCGCCCAGGAGCGCGACTTTGCGCTCAGACTGCGAGTCTGGGTGTGCCCCGGCCGCAGATCGCATAGTTGTCCTCAGAAGGCAATTCCAGGCGCGCGGACGCCCAGCGCAAACTTTCGCAGACCGCAGAAAGAGCTCAGAAAGCATTTCCGGGCGCGCGGAACGCCCAGGTGCGATAACCCATTGGGCGCGCGAGCGCGCGATTGCACCCGTCCCGGCGCGCGAGCGCACAATTGTGCTCAAATGGCCCCTTAGGCGCGCGAGCGCGAATTGCACTCGAACTGCCCGTTACGGCGCAGCGCGAAATTGCGTTCAGAAAGCCCATTCGGGTGCTCGAGCGCGGGATGGCACGCAAGACGCGCGAGCGGAAAATCTACTTGCCCGCCTTCTGGTGGGGTGGGCGCGCCTGCAGTGGGCCAGGAATCTGGACGCTGCGGGCGCGACGCAGGTTCGCGCTGCGATTGCAATTCTGGGCGGGCCAGCGCGAGACTGTGCAGAGTCGCGCCCAGACAGCACTTGTTGGCGCGCTAGCGCCAGAATGCGCGATTTCGCGCAGCACAGTACCAATGAGAAACGGGCAGCCCTGCCAGGGTGGCCGGCGAGCCATCGCAGGAGAGACATGCGCGGGCACACGACGAGGAAGGCGCTGGCCAGCGAGGGTGCGGGCCCAGGGCGCGGCAATCAGACCCGCAAGGGCACGAGCCAAGGTATTTCAGCCAGGGCAGGTACACTCCAGGCGCGCTGGCGCCAGAATGAGCGCATTCGAAGTGCAATGCGCAATTTTTGCGCCCTGACCGCAATTGCAGGGACTCGCTGCGATTGCACTCCTGGTGGCGCTGGCGCCAGATTGTGCAAAATCATGCTGCGCAGAATGCAAATCTGGGCGTGCTGGCGCCAGAACGACAAGCAGCGCTTGCGAAGCGCACCAGCATGCGACCAGGGAGGCGCTGGCCAGCAAGGGCGCGGGCCTGGGGTATGGCAGCCAGGCCAGGGACCCACTTGTGCACGGCACTGGCCAGCCAGGGCGCCGGCCAGAGAATGGCAGCCAGGCCAGGTACCCTGCACTTTGGCGACGAGGAGCGCGAGAGTGGCAACGAGGGAGCGCCGGCGAGCGTGGCCACCAGGACGGCCTGCGACGAGGAAGGCGCTGCAGCAAGGGCGCGGGCCTGGGTATGGCAGCAAGGCCAGGGACCCGCAGACAAAGGGCGCTGGCCAGCAAGGGCGCGGGCCGGGGCATGGCAGCAAGGCCAGGGACCCACTGGAAGGAGGCACTGGCCAGCACGGGCACGGGCCAAGGGTGCGGCAGCAAGGCCAGGGACCCAAGAGTGGCGACGAGGACCGCGGCAAGCGAGCTTGGCGACGAGAGCGCGGGCAGACGAGCCTGGCAACGAAAGACGAAGGCGATGACAAACAACAGCACGGGCGCTGCGAACAGCACCTGGCCCACTATGTGGACCACTGGGGGCTTGCAAAGACCCCCCGGTGGAGCGAGTGCACCCCGCAGGGCGCTCGCTCCGCGGCGGCCGTGGCGCCGGGAACTTGCTATCCCGCCCCCGAGCCGGGCGGTGCCCCGATCGGCCTCCGGAGTTGTCGAAGACCACCGCTGCTCCGAGTTGGAGCCAACCAGGCCTCGGAAGAAATCCGCTGCTCCGTCGGGAGCCCAAGCCGTGACTGCCCACGAGTTTACGTACACGGTTAAAGCCACCAACTGATGAATCCACCAACCGGTTTACATCAGGCGGGGCTTTAGATTTTCCTCCCCATCGAAACCTTTGGTTTAGGGGGCATGGAAACCACACTGCAGGTCGCGCACCAGCCGGTCGTCGGGCCAGCTGATCGCCTCAAGCATCTCCGACAGAACAAGCAAATTTTTCTTCGGACCAAGAACACTGCGGACGTGCGCAGGCAATCCCGCGAATTTGCCCGCCCACAGTGGGTCCAGCACGCGCTTGCGCTGCCGCCAGTACTCGAGGCTCGCAGCGCGGGACTCGGCCAACGCATGGCCGTCGAAGGCAAGCACCTGGCAAAGCGAGTCTGCAACAGCTGCAGGGATCTCGGGAAGCTCGTCACAGGACGGAAGACCCAGAGCCCAGTTCAAATGATCGAGCGGCGTGTAATCACGCACTGCAGGATCGTCCAGGAAGCTATGTACAGCCCTCCGCGCCGCAGCGACACGAGGACAATCGAGGCATGCAAACTGAAAAGGAAGCTCCACCTCCCCCCGCGGGGCAGAACGGAGCGGAGACGCACCAACAGCACCGCCGGCGACAAAAGTGGCCGAACCATCGCTGGCAGCACTGCTGTTTCCGCTAACGAAAGCCGCTCACTTCTTCCACGCTTTGGCGCCGCGGTCCTGGCTCTGCCAGCCGCCCTGCCAGCCGCCCTGCTGCTTGCGTGGGCTGCGCGAGCGCGGCGCCACCAACGGAGACCTGGGGGACTGCGCCGCCGAGCTGGCGGCAGAGCCGTGACCGGAACCGCCCTTCTGAGCGGCGCCGTCGGCTTTCCCCTTGCCCTTGCCCTTGGTGTGGGCGAACTTCGCAGCATCAGAAGCTCTGGCCGTCACCTTGTCCCTGGCCTCCTTGGCCAGGTCCCGGTCGATCCTGGAGAACATCACTTTCCAGTCGGCGTCGCCCTTCTCTAGGCCCTTGGCCATCGCTTTCCGCGCCAGGATGTCGCACTGGTACGCGGTGCGGGCGCCGCCGTGCTCCTCCGCCACCTTGGCCAGCAGGAAGCTGGGCGTAGCCGGGGTAGTCGACCTCCGTGGCGGCGCGAGCGCGCTTCAGCTCGGCCATCTGCCGCTGGCGGTCGGGCACCGACCCGTCCCCAACGGGGACCTCGACGGCCGGCACGCGTGACCATGAAGGGCGAAAGTTCCTTTGCAGGTCCTCGCCTTCTGCGCTGCCGATGTACAAGCGGCCTTTGTCACGTGCGACGCGGCCTGCCGCCTCGAAAACAGCCAAGTTCTCTTCCGATGGCAGCAGATCCTCCGGGAAGGTGGCCATGCCAAGCTCAGCAACCCGCTCAGACAGCTTAAAAGAAAGCGCCTTGGTTGACCGCTTGTGGGTGGCCGCCTGGGCCTCCAAGTACTCGCGCATCGTGGAAGCCAAGGTGGCCTCGGGAGTTGGAGGAGGCGGCTCTGTGGCCCCGCACTTCCTCTGAACACGGAGTGCGAAGGCGATCTGGGCTGGCTGCACTGCCCACGCACGGAACACGGGGCTCTCACCATCCTTGTCGTACGGCTTCTCGCCGTGTTTGATCGTGCTGCTGATGACGTCCCGCATGGCAGGCTCGGCCAAGTCCAGGGGAGAGATGGAGCCCATCGTCTCCCCCAGCAGGCGCCCGACGGACAGGTACCAGAAGAGGTCGTGCTTCGCCTTCGGCGACGGATCAACGTCGAGCAGGAACGAGCACCATTCCACCATGTCCTGTTGCGCCGCGCCTCCCAGGGCACCCTGGGGCAACCCAGCAACGAAGGCAAGCACATCCTGGTGCGCGAAAGCCATTAGTGATGGCAGAAGACGCCAGCGTAGGGGGCGCAAACTGAGCGGCAGGCAGCTTGAGCCCAAGTGACTGCGCACAACGGCCAATACATGCCTGGAACGGGGCCTTGCCCCCTGGACACGCCTGGGTCCGAAACGTCTCCACGTTCAATGCACGAGCGCTGAGCAGCCAACCCGGGGCGCAGCCAATGCGCAGCCCACTGGGGCTGGCCCGATACGGCAGACCTGGCCCCGAAGACACCGCCACACCTGGGGCAGAAGTGCCGCGCAGCACACCAGGGGTAGCACACCGCAGGCCGAGCCCACGTGGGCCCGCAGAAACTGCGCACCTGGCCAGAAACGATGGCAGGTACAGCCCCCAACAGAACACCCCTGAGCCCGAAGAGGCTCCCGTGCGGCACAGACGGGCCGGCACAGGCCCGACAGAGCCCACCTGGGCCCCAAGCACTGCCACACCTGGGGCAGAAGCCATGTGCAGCACATCGGGGCTGGCAACGAGCGAGCGCCCCTGGGCCCGAAAACGCTGCCTCCCCAGGGGCACGACGACACGCAGCAGCACTGGCTGCAACGGCCCGGCACACCTGGCTTGCACACGCTGCCACACCCGGGGCAGGAACGACTGGGCTCGAAACTGCAGCCACACCTGGGGCAGAAACGACGCACAGCACACCTGGACTGGACAACGCCACACGAGCACACCTGGGCCCGAAACCGTTGCCACACCTGGGGCAGAGCGACGCACAACAGCCCGGGCCTGACAACGCCAAGCGAGCACACCTGGGCCCGGAATTGCTGCCACACCTGGGGCAGAAGCGATGCACAGCACACCTGGGCCGCACAACGCCAAGCGAGCACACCTGGGCCCGAAATCGCTGCCACACCTGGGGCAGAAGCGATGCACAGCACACCTGGGCTGCACCACGCGAGCGAGCACACCTGGGCCCGAAATTGCTGCCACACCTGGGGCAGAAACGATGCACAGCACACCTGGGCTGTACAACGCCGAGCGAGCACACCTGGGCCCGAAAACGCTGCCACACCTGGGGCAGAAGCGATGCGCAGCACACCTGGGCTGCCGATGCCGAGCAGTGCCAACCCCCAACCCGTGGCAACGAGAGCACGGGCAGGGCTCAGAGTGGCGACGAGAGCACCAGCGACACACCAGCCGAACCATGGGGTGGCCAGCGCTGAGGCGTATGAACGGTAGCCGGCGCCAGGGCGAGAGCGAACAGCAACTGCCACAGGTGCTATCCGGGCCCGCGGGGCAGTCTGGGACGAGAAGCCTGCCAATCAATCACCAACCAGCCGCCAGCAACAGAAGCGGAAGACAAGCGGAAGGAGGCAGGGCGTGGCACCGCCAAATCCGCCGGCCAGCGGCCACCGACTGTGAGAAAGGTCCGCCGCGCCGCCAGGGCACTGCCAAGCAGTGAGAGCGAGCATTGAAAGCCGCAGAGGCCCCGAGGGGAAGAGGCCACCAAGGGGGCCCGCTCCCAGGATTTTCCTGCCCCCCAAATCGCTGCGAGATTTTGGGGCGATGAAAATCCTGTTGAACCGCGCCCGGAGCAATGCTAATGGTCGGCGCCCCCGCGCCACCGTTGGGCACGTGGGACAAGAGGCGCCGCCAGGTTGGCCCAATCTGGACTTCTCCAATGGCCCAATGCAACCAGAGTGGGGCTGCCAAGGGCGGCGGATCTGCCGACGAGGCCGACAAGGACCGATGCACTTCGGACGTACTTTTCCAGCGCCCAATGCATCCGAACGGATCTGGTCACTGGCGCCTTGCGGTCTAGGCAGCGCCCTGGCCTTCGGCCCCACTGGACTCGGAAAACTCCGCAAGCCACTCGGCTGCTGCCAGCTCCCCGCGAGACTGGGCCGTGGCGTACCCAAATGCCGCCACGCCACGCCAGCCCCCTGACCAGAACAACGCCGAGGGGCCACCAGCACGCAACGCGTCGTTTGCGAAGCCTCTCCTGAAAGCGTGCGTGCCCCAATGCTGCGCGTCTGGTAGTTGCAGGGCCGCAGCTGCAGCCTTCAGAAAAGCCAGTGCTTCCGGGTACGTGATGTGCGCGAAGGGAGCGCCAGCGGCCTCGGCTGCCTCGCGCAACGCGCACACTCCGCACGACAGCCGCCTTCCCCCAGCACACAAGCACTTCCGCACGACATCCACAGGCACTTTGTAGCACTTCCGCCTCCTGAAGGTAAGGATCGCACTTGCATCGCCGCCCTCGCCGTTGAAGCGAAAAGGGGCGAGCTCTGAGCCCAGCGACAATGTTTCAGAATACCTGAGGCAAAAATGGCGCGAGACCACCCAGGATCTGGCCAAATCAAAACGCCCTGCGTTGTTAGCCCATTCTGCCAGCAGTTTCGTTTGGGCTGCTGACGCCCACACCTTCGGACGCACATGCGATGCAAATGCCTTGTCTGCTCCCCGTACAATTCTCACCGTGTCAGCAAGTTCCCCAAGAGGGTAGCGCAGCAAAGCCACCACTGAACGAAGATGAGACAAGTACCGTCCCAAAGATGCGCTGCTGCGGAATAGGCTTGCAAATACCGACAGGGATGAATGACCCGCTGGCCAGGGGGGCTCTCTCGCAAGCGCAGCAGCTTCACCCCACAACTGAACCGCACTCGCGTACTGCGGAGCACTTCTTCTCCACCCACAAAATTCAACCCACGTTGCCTGCTTTCGAAAATCAAAAATTGCTGCCTGGTCTGTCCGCGCTCTCTTCAAAGCCGCTCGCGGAGGAATATCGGACTGCCCAAACGGACTTTCGGGCAACCGGCTCATGTCGCGGATGGCTTGCGCCAGCACGGCCGGGGGCAACAGTTCTGACCGACTCTTGGCCTCCGCCACCAGCGCCAAAGCTGCCTGCCCCCGTTGGATGTGGCCCGCAGGCTCGGTCTCTGCACCTAAGGCTGGGTGATTTGGGACGACAGGAGCTGGCGGTGGCTCGGCACGGCGGCTGGCTGGCTGCGACGACGCAGGGCGGCCGTCGGAACGCGCAGACTCCATCTCGCACAGCTCTACCAGCCGTACCACAAATGGCGGCGAGCACGAGGACAGCGACGGCCAAACCCGCTGAGCCTCCTGACATGCCAGCCCGCAAAAATCCAATGGATCTGTGGCCCCAGCCCTTGCGAGATCCGAGCAAAGAGCTGCGATATCACGCCCTGGAGGATGTGCGCTCGCCGCCTGTCTGACCAGGTTTAAGAGCACATTTGGCAAGACCAGTTCCTGCGACGCCTCACCAGAGCTCCCAGCTCCCACAGCAAGCTGCCGCCCCGGCTGGGCCGCAGCGCTCGCGCGACTCTCATCGAGAAAACGAAGCATCACGCTGAGCCAAACGCTACGGATGGCATGCTGACAACATGACTGCACTGGAATCCGACAAGAGGAGCAGCAGGCGCATATTTTCCGAAGCGGACCAGTGCAAACAGCCCTCCAGGTATTACTCTAGCGCTGCCATGGGGCGTCCGGAGGATCTTCCCACGACACGCGCGAAAAACCTGCCTCGACCATCCGCTGCAAATCTGCTTCCTTGTGCTGCTGCCTCGTGGGCGCATCCGCGAGATTTAAATTGCTGGGCACATAGAACGCATACAGAAGAGTGCCCGTCCTGGCGACGCGCAGCCATAAATCCCCGAGGAGATCGTTCCAGTCTGGCTGTCGCGACGACCCGCGGAGCAAAGTGCCGAGCGCCGTCTGGTTATCTACAAACAAGACAACCTCCAGCTCGCCAAAGCCCTGGTTTTGAAGCCAGTGCAGCGCGCAAATCGCGGCCAACAGCTCCCAGGTGGCAACTTGTGTTTTTCTATAGCAAACCCAGCGCCAGACAGCACCGGAAACTCGTGCCGAGGACCAGACGCGCGCGTTGGGCGCACAAACCACCCAGGCGAGGTCACCACCGCCAGTGGCGTCAGAGTAAACTATGCACTTTGTCCTGGCTGTGGGCTGCAAACAAAATGCGCGCCGTTGCGGCACGCAGTCTAGAAACCGCAGCCACCACTGAAGCGCCCGCTCCAGGCGCCCGGTCCAACGCCCAGACTCCCCGGTAGAGTGGCGGAACAGGGGTGCCAAATGCACACGCGCTGCTCGGCCGAAAACCGCTGAGGTTCCCCAACTGAGTTTGCCGGCCAACTTCTTGGCTTCTGCTGGGGAAATCGCCTGCCGCGCAAGAATGTCCTGAATCTGGCGCTTCCATCGCGAGAGCTTATCAGGGCCAACCGACAATCGCACAGCGCAGGCCTCGCGCTCGACCGCGCAGTCAACTCCAAGGATCGGAGCCGCTGCTGACGCCGAAACGCGCTTGGAAGCGTCGAGCTCCCACCCTAGCAATTCAGATATCACCTCTGCGGCAACTGCGCTGGCCCCAGCTGGCGTTGCCAAGTGCGGCGCGCCCTCGAGGGTTCCGTCCAGCCCAAAAAGGTCGTCCACGAACCGGAGGAAAACAACATGGAACTGCTTGGCCAAAATTGCCCGGACGGCCGCGCCAAAGCGTTCCCAATTGTACACAGACGCGACAGCGCCGAAGGGACAAGCGAGAAGCTGCAGGCCCAGTCCGCGGGCCTCCGCCGAACCCCACGTCACCACCGCAAATTGCAGGTGGGAGCTCGCGAGGGGAAGGGTCTTGAACGCACCTACGAAATCCTCCTTGCGAAGCGCGGCTCCGCCAGCGCCCGCGCGGACAACCTTGCACGCCACGGCAACGAAATGGTCCAGCGTGTCGTGCTGGATGGCTTCACCCACTGACACAGCCGCATTCACACGGGATGCCGTGAAATCGTCGACGCAGCGCACCTTCCGTGAATCCCCTCTCCAGCCCTCGTCGGCTGGAAACCTGGCTGTGAGCACGCATGTGTCACGCAACGGGCGCCACCTTGCGTGGCCATCGCTGGCCTCTTCGATGCATTTCTGCTCAAACGCATCGCGAACGGACTGCTCCACAGCCCGAGGCCGCCTCACACGGCGACGCGTGACAGAGTTCAAAACTGGCGCCTGTGCGCGCAAAGAAACCGCATTTTCAGCGGGAGCAGAGAAAGAGATGCATGGCAGAACCCCGCTGCGCGGAATTTAGAGGGAAACCACACTGCAGGTCGCGCACCAGCCGGTCGTCGGGCCAGCTGATCGCCTCGAGCATCTCCGACAGAACAAGCAAATTTTTCTTCGGACCAAGAACACTGCGGACGTGCGCAGGCAATCCCGCGAATTTGCCCGCCCACAGTGGGTCCAGCACGCGCTTGCGCTGCCGCCAGTACTCGAGGCTCGCAGCGCGGGACTCGGCCAACGCATGGCCGTCGAAGGCAAGCACCTGGCAAAGCGAGTCTGCAACAGCTGCAGGGATCTCGGGAAGCTCGTCACAGGACGGAAGGCCCAGAGCCCAGTTCAAATGATCGAGCGGCGTGTAATCACGCACTGCAGGATCGTCCAGGAAGCTATGTACAGCCCTCCGCGCCGCAGCGACACGAGGACAATCGAGGCATGCAAACTGAAAAGGAAGCTCCACCTCCCCCCGCGGGGCAGAACGGAGCGGAGACGCACCAACAGCACCGCCGGCGACAAAAGTGGCCGAATCATCGCTGGCAGCACTGCTGTTTCCGCTAACGAAAGCCGCTCACTTCTTCCACGCTTTGGCGCCGCGGTCCTGGCTCTGCCAGCCGCCCTGCCAGCCGCCCTGCTGCTTGCGTGGGCTGCGCGAGCGCGGCGCCACCAACGGAGACCTGGGGGACTGCGCCGCCGAGCTGGCGGCAGAGCCGTGACCGGAACCGCCCTTCTGAGCGGCGCCGTCGGCTTTCCCCTTGCCCTTGCCCTTGGTGTGGGCGAACTTCGCAGCATCAGAAGCTCTGGCCGTCACCTTGTCCCTGGCCTCCTTGGCCAGGTCCCGGTCGATCCTGGAGAACATCACTTTCCAGTCGGCGTCGCCCTTCTCTAGGCCCTTGGCCATCGATCGCTTTCCGCGCCAGGATGTCGTACTGGTACGCGGTGCGGGCGCCGCCGTGCTCCTCCGCCACCTTGGCCAGCAGGAAGCTGGGCGTAGCCGGGGTAGTCGACCTCCGTGGCGGCGCGAGCGCGCTTCAGCTCGGCCATCTGCCGCTGGCGGTCGGGCACCGACCCGTCCCCAACGGGGACCTCGACGGCCGGCACGCGTGACCATGAAGGGCGAAAATCTCGTTGGCCCGGCCGTGTGCCGGTTGTGTGGGCGGGGTTCCCGCGCCGTCTATGGGCGAGTGGAACAATTTGGCGCCGCCAGGTGGCGCCGCCAGGCTGGCCCAGACTGGAAATCCACCAGGAGCCCGCCAGGCAAGAACACCGCCCTAATCAGCACTAGCGCGAGGGTGGCTGTGGGTGGGAAACGCGCTTCCCCAGGCAGCCCTGCGCAGAAGTTTCGCAGAAGCTTCGCAGGCGCCTCGGACACGCTTCACCACGGCACGTCCGCCAAGCGGCCGAGCAAGCTGAGCGCCATCCGGCGCAACGCCAAGCACCCAGGAGCATGGCCGAGAGGCCGCCAACCAACAACCAACCCCCAGCCATCCGAGCAGCGAGGACGAGGAGGAGAGGACCACCTGCCGCCCAGCAGCACCCAGGCCGTGAGAATGCCCCAGCCAAGGACGAGGAAAGGATAACCGCCTGCCGTCCAGCAGCGCCCAAGCCGTGAGAATTCCTCTGTGGTGCCAGGAAGCGAAGAAGCCAAGAAGCCCCAGGAAGGCCTGCCCCGCGATTTTCCTGCCCCGCAAACCGCGGTTTGCGGGCTATGAAAATCTCGTTGGCCCGGCCGTGCGCCGGTTGTGTGGGCGGGGTTCCCGCGCCGTCTATGGGCGAGTGGAACAATTTGGCGCCGCCAGGCTGGCCCAGACTGGAAATCCACCAGGAGCCCAATGCATCCAGGGTGGGCCACCTGGCCTCGCCAAACTTGTGCAGCCAGGACGGCGGGACGGCCGCGCAGGCGCAACCAATACGCACAATCGGACCCACTTTTAGCTCGCCCACTGCATCCGAGTGTGCCTAACCTTCGTTGTCGCAGCTCGAATCAGAGAAATCGGCGAGCCACTGGGCGGCTGCGACCTCGCCTCTGGATTGGGCCGTCGCGTAGCCGAAAGCGGCGAGCCCCCTCCATCCGCCCGACCAGAATAAAGCAGAGGGCCCACCGGCCCGTAGTGCATCGTTCGCAAAACCACGTCTGAATGCATGGGTTCCCCAGTGCGGCGCCTGGGGGAAGGCGAGCGCCGCGGCGCCAGCTTTAAGAAAACCCAGCGCCTCTGCGTAACTGATGTGCGAGAATGGCTCCGCGTCTGCCTTGGCTGCTTCAGCGAGCGCGCAGACGCCGCAGAGCGGGTGTGCGCCGTCTGCGCACAAGCACCTTCTCGTGACCTCCACTGGCGTTTTGTAGCATTTCCTTCGCATGAATGTAAGAATGCATTCGGAACCGCTCCGCGCAAACCGAAACGGGGCAGCGGCCGTTCCCAAGGCCAATGTCTCCGAATAGCGCAAACAGAAATGACGCGCCACTGTCCACGAATGGGCCAGATCTTGACGCCCTGCAATCACTGTCCACTTGACCAGGGCCCTCGTCTGCGCCGTCGACGCCCAAACCCGAGGACGGAGCTGACCGACTGCTGCTTTCTCTGCTCCTCGCACCAGGCGCGCTGTGTCCGCCAGCTCGCCCGCCGGAACGCGCAAGAGCGCTAGCACGGAGCGGATGTGTGAGAAATAACGCCCCAGCGAGGCGCTGCTGCGGAAAAGCGCGCAGAAGGCGTTCACCGCTGCGTGCGAGGGCGGCCACGGGGGCACGTTGGCGAGCGCCGCAGCCTCGCCCCACAGTTGCACGGCGCTGGCGTACTGCCCCGCGCTGCGCTTCCAGCCTGCAAACTCCGTCCAGGTCGCGTGGCATTCGAAACTGTCTGCTCCAATGCCCTCTGTCCGTGCGCGTTTGGCCATGGCCCTCGGGCCGACCTCCAGCTCTCCAAAGGGATGGTCAGGCAGCCGGGACATGTCACGCAACGCACTCGCCAGCACGCGGCAAGGCTGTCTGCTCCCGCCTGGCCCTCGCCACCATCGCCAGTGCAGCCATGCCCCTGTCGTTGGACCCCTCGCCCGAGCTGGCTGCCCCCGCTGACGTCGCCTGCGAACTCGTCGGCTCGCCCAGGCCCGAGCCCGCGGAACCAGCACGCACTGGGCTGGACTGTTCTGGCAATCGGGCCTGATGCGCAGCGATGCTTGTAGCATTTCCGCACAATTGAAGAAATCTAGTCACGAAGGGAACCGAGCAGCGTGCCAATGCCGCCCAGACCACCTGGGCCGTCCCAGTCTCCAAACCAGCGAAATCCAAAGGATCGGCGGCGCCGAGGAGAGCGAGCTCGCCGCACAGGTCGTCCAGTGAGGGGCCAGGGGAGTGCACGCTCGCCGATTGGCGGATCAAACCCGCCACCGCCTGCGGCAGACGCGGAGCGGCTTCTGGCTGAGCTGGCTGCCCACGCGCGCCCGCATCTGCCTGAGCGGATGCCGCTTTCCGCGCCCGGCGGCTCTCTGCGATCAGATCGAGCATCTGGGCCGAAGCGGCTACGGACCCGGGCTTCTGGGGCGCACATGCCACTGAAGGCGCTGCTGTGCCCAGATTGCTCATCCGAGCGCGATTTCGCTGATCTTGCCAAGATTCGCACAGGCACCCAGAACGCGCATCGAGGCGCATGACGCTGGCACGTTCCTCCAAACGATGGGAGAGCAGAGAATGACTGCGACGATCGATGCAGACAGCATTTTCCTGCGCTCTTTTCCTTGCTCCCTGCTATGCTAGCTTCTTCGGTTCACTGTGGCCACGGTGCGTCTGGCGGTGTGCTCCACGGCACACGGGAAAAGCCCCGAGCCTGCATCGCCTCCAGCGCTGCAGCCTTCTCTCGCGGCCTAGTCGGCGCATCTGCGAGATTCAAATGACTGGGGACGTAAAAGCAAGAGAGAAGTGTTGCCGAGCTGGCGACGCGGAGCCACAGATCGCCGATAAGTGCATTCCAGTCTGCTT
Organism: Prorocentrum cordatum; assembly: GCA_963575745.1. Classification (NCBI taxonomy): domain Eukaryota; class Dinophyceae; order Prorocentrales; family Prorocentraceae; genus Prorocentrum; species Prorocentrum cordatum. The sequence goes on along the minus strand of CAUYUJ010018244.1, from coordinate 100,584 downwards.
GCCTGGACGACCCTCGAATGAGGGTGCCCAGGGCCGTCTTGTTGTCAACGAACAGGAGCACCTCAAGATCGCCGAGGCCTAGACCCAGGAGCCACTGTAACGCGCATATCGCGGCGAGCAGCTCCCACGTGGCTACCTGGGTCTTCCTGTACGACGCCCAGCGCCGCACAGCACCGGGAACTGCGGAAGCAGCCCAAAAACATCGCCCCAGCAGACAAATGGCCCACGCCACGTCTCCATGCCCCGTTGCGTCCGAGTAGACGACGCAGCGGGTCCGGGCAGACGGCTGTGCGCAACGCACCACTCGCAGGGGCACGCAGCTGAGAAAGCGAAGCCACCAGCACAGAGCACGCTCGACGCGCCCTGGCATTTTTGAATTCCGCCCCGACGCATGGCGGAACAGAGGGGCCAAATGCACCCGTGCTGCTCGACCGTAAGCGGCCGCTGCACCCCAGCTGAGCTTACCTGCGAGTTTTCTCGCTTCACTCGGCAAAATGGCACCCAGGGAAAGAAAATGCCGAATTTGCTTTGACCACTGCTCGACTTTTGCCGCAGGGATTGTCAAATGGAGCTCCTTGGCCACTTGGTCGAGCTCCACGCTGACACCGAGGACATGCGCAGAGGATGCCTCCGACACTCTTTTTCCACTGTCCAATTCCCAGCCGAGCAGATCAGTCAGAACTGCCCGCGCGACGTCCGTTGCGCCAGCAGGCGTCGCTAGGTACGGGGCACCTGCCAAGGCACGGTCCGCTCCGAACAAATCGTCTACGTAGCGGAGAAAAATTACCCAGAAGAGTTCCGCCAGGATAGCACGAATGGCAGCGCCAAAGCGCTCCCAGCTGTAAACTGACGCCGTGGCCCCAAACGGGCAGGCGAAAAGCTGCAAGCATTGCCCACGAGCTGCGGCAGAAGCCCAAGTGACAACTGCAAATTGCAAGTGCGAGCTTGCGAGTGGCAGCGTTTTAAACGCATTGGCAAAATCCTGCTTGCGCAGCGCGGCTCCGCCGACGCTGGCCAGCATGACCTGGCACACCACAGCCAAAAACTTATCGAGAGTGCCGTGCTGCACCGTCTCGCCAGGAGAGACAGCCTCGTTAACTTTGGAAGCAGAAAAATCGTCTATACAACGCGCGCTGCGCGACCAGGTCCCCGCACGCTCTTTCCAACCTTCGTCCGCAGGGAACCGGGCGCTCAGGACGCAGCTGTCCTGGAGAGAACGCCAACGGGCATGCCCTTCGGCAATTTCCCGTTCGCATTTCGCTTCGAAAATCTGGCTGACCGCGGGGTCCAGCTCGACTGGACGCTGGACACGGTAAAGGGTGGCTTGGTTTATCGCTTGAGCTTGCGCTCTTAAACTAGCTGCGCTCTCCGAGCACTTTTTAAAAGGAATGCTGGGCAGCACCCCGCTTCGCGGAAGTGCGCCGATCAGCGGGAACCCTTGCTTTAAATCGACCACCAATCGCTGGTCAGGCCAACCTATGGCTTGCAGCATTTCTTCGAGCACAAGCAGATTCTTCTTAGGACCAAGAACACTTTGGACGTGCTCTGGCAAGGATGCCAGTTCGCGCGCCCAGAGCGGGTCCAGCACTCGCTTACGATCGCGCCAATACTGCAAGCTGTCAAAACGTGCCTGCGCCAGAGAAGCGCCGTCCAGCGCCAGCTCTCTCTCGAGCCACTTCGCCACGTCAGACGGCGGCGTGGGTGCATCCTCGCACGGAGGCAAAGCAAGTGCCCACTCTAGATGCTCCAAAGGGCTTAAATCGCCCACGCCTGCACTGAGCAAGAAACTATCTACAAGACCCCGCAGCCGGGACAGCCCAGCACAGTCGGGGTATTCAACATGGATTTCCCCATTAAAACCAGGCGCCGCCTGGCCAGGCTGGCCGCCGAGAGCGTGAGAGGGCTCGGATTCCCCATCAAAGCGGGAGACCTCCGAACTAGACCCGCAAGGGCTGCTGCTGCCGCGCTGCTCCGCTCACTTCTTTTTGGACTGTGTCCAGCCGCCGCGCTGTTGCCAGCCGTCCTGCTGGCCCCAGCCGCCCTGCTTGCGGGGCCACGGGCTGCGCGAGCGCGGCGGCGCCACCGGGGACAGCGACCGCGGGCCCGGCACAGCTGCCCCGGAAAAGCCCTTCGAAGAGCCGTCCAGCTTCCCCTTGCCGCCGCTGGCCTTGCCGCTGCCGCCCCTGCCGATGCTCGCCTTGGCCGCCTCGGAAGCCCGATCCTTGACCTTGTCTTTGGCGTCGCGGACCAGGTCGGTGTCAAGCTTGCGCATGAACCGCTTCCACTGGTCGTCGCCCTTCTCCAAAGCTTTCGCCATGGACCTCCGAGCGAGTATGTCGTATTGGCACGACGTCCGCACGCCGCCGCCCTCCTCTGAGAGCTTGCTGAGCAACAGGGTGTAGCCCAGGACGTCCACGGGTGTGACGACCTTCATCAGCACGAGCTTCATACCCCAATCGAGGAGGTGCGACTGGAAGCAAGCGTACGAGGGGTAGTCCAGCTCGCTCGCCCCCTTGGCCTTCTTGAACTCCGCCATCTGGCGGTGCCGCTCCGGGACGCTGCCGTCTCCCACTGGTACGTCGACCCGGGGAAGCTTGGACCAAGGGGGCCGGAAGTGCTTTTGCAAGTCCTCCCCCTCGGCGCTCCCGACGTAGAGACGCCCTTTCTCTCTGGCCACCCGGCCAGCGGACTCGAAGACAGCCAAGTTCTCCTCCGAAGGGAGCCCGTCTTCTGGAAAGTCCTGCAAGCCGAGCTCGGCGACCCGGTCCGCCAATTTGAAGGACAAGGCCTTTGCTGAACGTTTCTGCGAGGCCGCTTGGGCTTCAAGGTAGTCCCTCATCGTGGACGCGAGGGTAGCCTCTGGGGTCGGCGCAAGCGGCGTCATCTTGCCACATTTCTCCTGCACGCGGAGCGCGAAGGCGACCTGGGCTGGCGCCACCGCCCACCCCCGGAAATCACTGCTCTCGCCATCGGTGCTGCTATACGGCTTTTCGCCAGGCTTGATGGCCGCCGTGATCATATCACGCATGACCGGCTCTGCGAGATCCAGCGGGGATGTGGTTCCCATACTCTCCGCGAGGAGGCGGCCCACGGACAAGTACCAAAACAAGTCGTGGCGCGCCTTGGGTGCCGGATCGACGCCGACCAGGAGGGAACACCATTCCTCCGCTGCCGCCTTGCTGGCTCCGTTGAAGGCGTGCTGGGGGAGAGCCTGGGCGAACGCAGACACTTCAGACTGCTCAAAGGACATCGCCGAGAACCGAAGGACAGTTGGCGGCAGGGTGCTGAGCGAAGCGGCAAAGACAGAGACTCTTGGACCTGAGCCAATACGTTGACGGAGGAGGATTCCTGCTATGCCTTGCCGAAGCCGTCGCGACTCCCAGGGACGACGAGCGCACCGGCGATGATGAAGAGCGCCAGTTTTGGCGATGGGCCGAGCGGCTGGCGAGGGGGCTTTCGCGCATCCCACGCTATAGACAATCCCCCATCCAGGCGGATTTGCACCGATAATGCCCATTCGGGCGAATCTGCGCCCACGATGCCCAATTCGAGCGAATCGGCGCTCGGAATGCCCATTTGGGCGAACCCGCGCAAAGAATGCGCTTTGGGCTGCCCATTCGGGCGAATCTGCGGCAACAATGTGCACTCCGAGCGAATCCGCGCCGAGGATGCCCATTTGGGCGAACCCAGAATGCGCTTTCCTTCGCGGCAACGCCGAGAGCGCACATTCGTGCGAGCTGGCGGCCAGGATGCCCACATGGGCGAGATCCGCGTGCCGGTGCCAATCCAGGCGAAGTGCACGCAGTTGCGCTTTCGGGCGACGTGCGCCACCACATTGCTCATTCGAGCAAACGCCGCGTAGAACCCACAGAGCCATGGCAAGCCCGCGCGCAACACCCGATTTAGGCGAAACCGCGCGTAGAATGGCCACACGGACGAAAACGCGCTTGGGGTAACCATTCAAGCGCGCACTCGGACGGAGACGCGCACAGAATGCCCGTTCGGGCAGAACAGAGCCCAGATCGCCTATCCGAGCGAACCGCGCAGAGAATGCCAGATTGGGCGAAAGCGCGCCCGTATTTCACACGGGCGGCCCCGCGCGCAGATACAGCACCCTGGCGAGGACGCCCCAGACCGCCCATCCGGCCGACCGCGCCAACAATGCACAAGCAAGCGACAACGCGCAGAGTCCGCATACTGAGCGCTCCCGCCCGGGCGCAGCGGCGCCCGGCGCAGAGTCAGCCACTACGGACTGAGAGAAAGGCCGCAGGCCCGCGTGACAGCGATACCAGCTTGCGCAGGCTGAGGAAAGAGCCGTTGCGCCATCCGGCCGCCACCAGCCTCCGGCCACGGGCAAGCCCAACCGGGCTAAGGGAAACGCCGCAAGGCCGTACGGGACCAGCCCATCCGGGCCACACCGCCCGCTAGTGGGCCAGCCCCTCCAGGCTGAGGGGAACGCCACTGAGCCCCCGGCCCCGGGGCAAGCCCACCGGGCTGAGGGAAACGCCGCCGGGCCATAGGGAGATGCCACTGGGCCGTCCGGCCACGGGGCAAGCCCATCGGGGCTGAGGAAAACGCCGCCGGGCCGTCCGGCCAAAGGGAGATGCCACTGGGCCGTCCGGCCACGGGGCAAGCCCATCCGGGCTGAGAGGCCGCTACGCGGTTCCCCAGGCGCCTCGGACACGCTTCACCACGGCACGTCCGCCAAGCGGCCGAGCAAGCTGAGCGCCATCCGGCGCAACGCCAAGCACCCAGGAGCATGGCCGAGAGGCCGCCAACCAACAACCAACCCCCAGCCATCCGAGCAGCGAGGACGAGGAGGAGAGGACCACCTGCCGCCCAGCAGCACCCAGGCCGTGAGAATGCCCCAGCCAAGGACGAGGAAAGGATAACCGCCTGCCGTCCAGCAGCGCCCAAGCCGTGAGAATTCCTCTGTGGTGCCAGGAAGCGAAGAAGCCAAGAAGCCCCAGGAAGGCCTGCCCCGCGATTTTCCTGCCTATGAAAGTTCCTTTGCAGGTCCTCGCCTTCTGCGCTGCCGATGTACAAGCGGCCTTTGTCACGTGCGACGCGGCCTGCCGCCTCGAAAACAGCCAAGTTCTCTTCCGATGGCAGCAGATCCTCCGGGAAGGTGGCCATGCCAAGCTCAGCAACCCGCTCAGACAGCTTAAAAGAAAGCGCCTTGGTTGACCGCTTGTGGGTGGCCGCCTGGGCCTCCAAGTACTCGCGCATCGTGGAAGCCAAGGTGGCCTCGGGAGTTGGAGGAGGCGGCTCTGTGGCCCCGCACTTCCTCTGAACACGGAGTGCGAAGGCGATCTGGGCTGGCTGCACTGCCCACGCACGGAACACGGGGCTCTCACCATCCTTGTCGTACGGCTTCTCGCCGTGTTTGATCGTGCTGCTGATGACGTCCCGCATGGCAGGCTCGGCCAAGTCCAGGGGAGAGATGGAGCCCATCGTCTCCCCCAGCAGGCGCCCGACGGACAGGTACCAGAAGAGGTCGTGCTTCGCCTTCGGCGACGGATCAACGTCGAGCAGGAACGAGCACCATTCCACCATGTCCTGTTGCGCCGCGCCTCCCAGGGCACCCTGGGGCAACCCAGCAACGAAGGCAAGCACATCCTGGTGCGCGAAAGCCATTAGTGATGGCAGAAGACGCCAGCGTAGGGGGCGCAAACTGAGCGGCAGGCAGCTTGAGCCCAAGTGACTGCGCACAACGGCCAATACATGCCTGGAACGGGGCCTTGCCCCCTGGACACGCCTGGGTCCGAAACGTCTCCACGTTCAATGCACGAGCGCTTAGCAGCCAACCCGGGGCGCGGCCAATGCGCAGCCCACTGGGGCTGGCCCGATACGGCAGACCTGGCCCCGAAGACACCGCCACACCTGGGGCAGAAGTGCCGCGCAGCACACCAGGGGTAGCACACCGCAGGCCGAGCCCACGTGGGCCCGCAGAAACTGCGCACCTGGCCAGAAAATCTCCTCAGGCTGTCCACCGCAGGAACAGTGGGCGAAGGCAAAAGCCTGCTGCTGGGCTGGGCGCCTGGGAACACCCTAGCGCCCAGACCCAGCGGACAGCCTGAAGCGCTGCGCCCAGCAGCTGGGCGGGTGGGAGTGGCAATGCGTGCGCTGCACGCCTCCTGCCCAAGCCTGCGCAAGGCAGCGCCGCAGCGCGGGTGAACCCGCAGTGCTTGGCGCACGCCTCCTGCCTCGGCGAGGCTTGCGCGAGCGCGGGTAAACCCGCAGTGTCCGGCGCTCCCCTGGCGTCGACTGCCTGCGGCAGCCAGCGCCCAGGAGACGCAACCACGAGACAGACAGACCAGACCGACGGGACAGACAGGACACGACAGACAAGACAGACGCGACGACGAGACGACACCGCTGCCCCCCGACGGAGGCGCCAGAGCACATGGGAGCGTCCTGGGATGCACGTTCCCGCAAGAACAACAAGAAATTGCAGACGTGCCTGCCACGGCGCGTACCACGGAAAGCCGTGGCTAATATAATGGCTTTGGCCATCTTCGTCTATTTTCCCGCCCATAAAATAACAAGTGATTTAAGGGCCGAGAAAATCTCCTCAGGCTGTCCACCGCAGGAACAGTGGGCGAAGGCAAAAGCCTGCTGCTGGGCTGGGCGCCTGGGAACACCCTAGCGCGCATTGCACCCAGAGACCAGCCCAGCAGCTGCTGAGGAAGCTTTGTCGGAATCCGTCGCGCCCATTGCAAGGACAGAGCTGGTTCACGCAGCTGCCACAAGGGTCCGCGCCAGCGGGCGCCGAACCTCGCTTCAGCGCGAACGTGCCTGCCGCCTGCACGCCTGCTGCGCGCCTCTCTGCTCTGCGTTCCTACGCGCGCGTCTGCAGCGCGTTCGAATCTCTGCGCGCATTTGGTTGCGCCCGCGACACTGCGAGCCCCTGTGCGACACCGCGCGTCTCAGCGCGCCCGTGCGCCTTAGCGCGCCTCCGCACACCTAGATTGCACTTCCGGGCGCGCCGGGCGCCCGTTGCGGCCATGAGCCGTGGAATTGCTTTGAGATTACCCGTCTGGGCGCGGGAGCGGGAAACCTGCCCCGGGCGCCCGTGTGCGTCTGCGCCTTGTGGGCGCCTGTGCGCCTGCGCCCTACTGAGCGTTTCTACGCGCCTTCGCGCACGTTTCGCGCTGCTGCGCGCTTCCGTCTGCCCCGCTCCGCGGGCCCGCGCGCTTCGGCGCGCAGCTTGCTTCTGCGCCGCGCGACAACGCACGGCGCGCGCTGCGGCGTGCCTCTACGCGCCTGTGCGCTCTCTGCGCTTAACTACGGAATACGCGCCTCCGCCGCACCAGTGCGCACTTCTGCGTGCCAATACACCTGGGCGGCCATGCGCACTCCTGCGTGCCCAGCGCACCCCTCTCGATGCTGCGCGGTTCTGCGCCCTTCTGACCGCTTCTTTGTCCCTTTGCTTCTGCGCGCGTCTCTGCGCCTGCGCGCCAGTGCGGCTGCACGCGCCTGAACGACCGTGCGCGTTTCAGTGCGGCGCTGCGCGCCTCCAAGCATTTCGCGCGTCTGCGCTCGGCGCGTCCGGCACTGCGCGCTTCCAAGCACTTGCCTGCGCCACGTACTTGCGCGCGCGCGCCTTCGCGCGCCGAAACGCCGCGCCTGTGCGCGTCTACGCGCTCTTGTGCGGAGGTTCGCCTGCGCCAGCGCTACATAGCGCGAAATTGCGACCATATTTCAATTCTGAGCGCGGCAGCGCCCAGTCGCTGGAGGAAATCGCTTAGATTGCCCTGCAGGAGCGAAACCCACACAACCCCGCGCATCTTCGCCCATGTGCCTGTCGCGCGTTTTGGGCGCGCAAGCGTGCAGTCGCACTCAGTTGCCGCTCTGAGCGCGGCGCCGACATAGCACTCAAAGGGCCCGTTCCGCACGCGACGTGGAATACTACGCTCGGTCTGCCGTCGGGCGCGCGAAGCGCGCATTTGCGCCCAGATCGCCCTTCCGGGCGCAAGACGCGAAATCACTTCCGAAAGCTGCGCTCGGGTTGCAATTGCGCTCAGATTGCCCATCTAACCGCGCGAATGCGAAATCGCGCCCAAAATGGACCAATTGGCCGCGTGAGCGCGGAAGGCGTCCGGTGTTGTGCCCATTTGAGCGCGCGAGCACGGATTCGCACTCTGATTGCCTGACAGGGCGCGCGAGCACAAAGAATGCGCGCAGATTGCTCGCCTGGGCGCCGGAGCGTGAAACCACACCCGAAATGGTCCGCTTGGGCGCGCGGCGCGGATTCGCACTCTGATTGCCCGTCTGGGCGCGCGAGCACAACATTGCACCCAGATTGCCCGCCTGGGCGCGGGATCGCGAAATCTCACCTGGAATGACCCGTTTGGGCGCGCGAGCGCGGATTCGTGCTCAGGATGCCCGCCTGGGGCACGAGCGCTAATTTGTGCCCAGATTGCCCGTCTGGGCGCGAGGACGCGAAATCGCATCGAACGGCCGCGCGGGACGCACGAGCACAGATTCGCACTCTGATTGCGTGGGCGCGCGAGCGCAGAACTACGCTCAGATTGCCCGTCTGGGCGCGGGACGCGAAATCGCATCCGAAATGGCCCGCTTGGGCGCGCGAGCGCGGATTCGCACTCTGATTGCCCGTCTGGGCGCGCGGGCGCAATATTGCGCACAGATTGCCCGCATGGGCGCGGGCGCGCGAAATCGCACCTGAAATGGCCCGCTTGGGCGCGCGAGCGCGGATTCGCGCTCAGGATGCCCGCCTGGGCGCACGAGCGCAAATTCTCACGGAAGCTTTTGCCCGTCCCAATGGCGCGCAAAGCGCTTTGGCACGAAGCCATGGGGCGCCCTGGCAAGTACGCCCGGGCGCTCCAGGCTCGCCGACGCGGACACGGGAACCAGGTATGGGCATGCCAGGCCAGGGACCCTGGGCGAACGGCGTAATTGATAAATATTTCTTTCTATTGTTTTTCTTTCTGGTTTTTTTTTATCTATTGGGTATCTTTAGCAGCAAAGGCAGGGACGCACTGCAAGATGGACCCGCCAACGCGGGCACGGGCCCTGGCAACAGCCAGGGGCCCACTAAGACAGCGGCCACTACCGGCGCCAGCGCAGGGTGTGGCAGCCAGGCCAGGGACCCACCGGTGAGAGGCACAAGCCAGCCTCGCCACTGGCTTAAGCGGGGGTTATTTGGCAGAGCCTTGTTGGTTGCCTCACCCACGCCTTGCCTGACAGGAGAACCTGCACGTTGGCGACAAGCATTTGGCGACGAGGAAGGCGCTGGCCAGCCAGGGCACGGGCCTGGGGTATGGCAGCAAGGCCAGGGACCCACTGGTGAGAGGCCACAGGCCAGCCAGGGCAAACGGCCTTGGGTTATGGCATCAAGGCCAGGGACCCACCCTTGACACACACAAGGTGTCTTCGGCAGAGCCTGGTTGGTTGCCTCGCCCTTGGCAAAAACGGGGATCATCGGCAGAGCCTTGTTGGTTGCCTCACCCACGCCTTGCCCAACAGCAGAACCTGCACCTTGGCGACGAGGAGCGCGGGGACGTGGCAGACGAGGAGCGCCGGCAGACCAAAGGGAGAGTGCGGGCAGACGGCGACGAGGAAGGCGCTGGCCAGCCAGGGCACGGGCCTGGGGTATGGCAGCAAGGCCAGGGACCCACTGGTGAGAAGCACAGGCCAGCCAGGGCTGGGGCCTGGGTTTGGCAGCAAAGCCAGGGACCCCCTTGACACACACACACACAGGGGTCTTCGGCAGAGCCTGGTTGGTTGCCTCGCCCTTGGCAAAAGCGGGGATCATCGGCAGAGCCTTGTTGGTTGCATCACCCACGCCTTGCCCAACAGCAGAACTTGCACCTTGGCGACGAGGAGCGCGGGGACGTGGCAGACGAGGAGCGCCGGCAGACCAAAGGGAGAGCGCGGGCAGACGGCGACGAGGAATGCGCTGGCCAGCCAGGGCACGGGCCTGGGGTATGGCAGCAAGGCCAGGGACCCACTGGTGAGAGGCACAAGCCAGCCAGGGCACGGGCCTTGGGTTTGGCAGCAAAGGGACCCACAGAGGTGCGCGCAAGGGCACGGGTCAGGGTTTGGCAGCCAGGCCAGGGGCCCCTGCACCTTGGCGTCGAGGAGCGCGGGGACGCGGCGGACGAGGAGCGGCGGCGAATTGGCGACGAGGAGCGCCGGCAGGAACGGCCAATGCGTGCGCTGCACGCCTCCTGCCCAAGCCTGCGCAAGGCAGCGCCGCAGCGCGGGTGAACCCGTAGTGCTTGGCGCACGCCTCCTGCCTCGGCGAGGCTTGCGCGAGCGCGGGTAAACCCGCAGTGTCCGGCGCTCCCCTGGCGTCGACTGCCTGCGGCAGCCAGTGCCCAGGAGACGCAACCACGAGACAGACAGACCAGACCGACGGGACAGACAGGACACGACAGACAAGACAGACGCGACGAGACGACACCGCTGCCCCCCGACGGAGGCGCCAGAGCACATGGGAGCGTCCTGGGACGCACGTTCCCGCAAGAACAACAAGAAATTGCAGAACGTCTGCCACGGCGCGTACCACGCAAAGCCGTGGCTAATATAATGGCTTTGGCCATCTTCGTCCATTTTCCCGCCCATAAAATAACAAGTGATTTAAGGGACACGAGAAACGATGCAGGTACATCCCGCCACAGAACGCCCCTGAGCCCGAAGACGGCTCCCTTGCCCGGGGTACGGGCCCGCACAGGCCCGACAGCCCACCTGGGGCCCCAAGCACTGCCACACCTGGGGCAGAAGCCATGTGCAGCACATCGGGGCTGGCAACGAGCGAGCGCCCCTGGGCCCGAAAACGCTGCCTCCCCAGGGGCACGACGACACGCAGCAGCACTGGCTGCAACGGCCCGGCACACCTGGCTTGCACACGCTGCTACACCCGGGGCAGGAACGACTGGGCTCGAAACTGCAGCCACACCTGGGGCAGAAACGACGCACAGCACACCTGGACTGGACAACGCCACACGAGCACACCTGGGCCCGAAACCGTTGCCACACCTGGGGCAGAGCGACGCACAACAGCCCGGGCCTGACAACGCCAAGCGAGCACACCTGGGCCCGGAATTGCTGCCACACCTGGGGCAGAAGCGATGCACAGCACACCTGGGCCGCACAACGCCAAGCGAGCACACCTGGGCCCGAAATCGCTGCCACACCTGGGGCAGAAGCGATGCACAGCACACCTGGGCTGCACCACGCCAGCGAGCACACCTGGGCCCGAAATTGCTGCCACACCTGGGGCAGAAACGATGCACAGCACACCTGGGCTGTACAACGCCGAGCGAGCACACCTGGGCCCGAAAACGCTGCCACACCTGGGGCAGAAGCGATGCGCAGCACACCTGGGCTGCCGATGCCGAGCAGTGCCAACCCCCAACCCGTGGCAACGAGAGCACGGGCAGGGCTCAGAGTGGCGACGAGAGCACCAGCGACACACCAGCCGAACCATGGGGTGGCCAGCGCTGAGGCGTATGAGCGGTAGCCGGCGCCAGGGCGAGAGCGAACAGCAACTGCCACAGGTGCTATCCGGGCCCGCGGGGCAGTCTGGGACGAGAAGCCTGCCAATCAATCACCAACCAGCCGCCAGCAACAGAAGCGGAAGACAAGCGGAAGGAGGCAGGGCGTGGCACCGCCAAATCCGCCGGCCAGCGGCCACCGACTGTGAGAAAGGTCCGCCGCGCCGCCAGGGCACTGCCAAGCAGTGAGAGCGAGCATCGAAAGCCGCAGAGGCCCCGAGGGAAAGAGGCCACCAAGGGGCCCGCTCCCAGGATTTTCCTGCCCCCCAAATCGCTGCGAGATTTTGGGGCGATGAAAAATTACCCAGAAGAGTTCCGCCAGGATAGCACGAATGGCAGCGCCAAAGCGCTCCCAGCTGTAAACTGACGCCGTGGCCCCAAACGGGCAAAATTCACGTCGCCCCTCCCTGGCGTTGCGTTTCCGCACGCACAATGGGCAGCCAGCTTCCGTGCAGCTGGCAGGGGCCATCCTGGGATTCACCCAGACGCCCCAGCCAGCGAAACGCGACGCACAGGGAGGGCGGGCGGGAAAAACCATGCGCAAGCGACGCGAGATCACGCCACTGACAAGAACCTCGGGGACCGAGCACGCCTGCCCTAGGTCGCCCCTCTCTCTCTCTCTCTCTCTGCCCCGAACGCCTCTCTGGCGATCGCCTCGGAGGAGCGCCGCCAGACGGACCTCGCAGCCACGAGCGGACAGACAGACGGCAGACGGACGGACAGACAGACGACAGGACGGACCGACAGACCGACCGAACGACTGGCCAACGCCCCCCACAGCGAAGCACGAGAAAAACAACCCTCGCTGGCGCCACAGAGCAATCCCGCAGAGCCAAGCTCCGCAACTCCCAGAAGGGAGCGGTCGCTGCCGCGAGCTTGATGCAAAGAGGAACAGAGGCCATGATGCCAAGAGGCATGGGGTCCGTGTGCTCCTCGAATTTCACTGCCCCCCAAATCGCTGCGCGATTTAGGGGCGACTAAAATTCACGTCGCCCCTCCCTGGCGTTGCGTTTCCGCACGCACAATGGGCAGCCAGCTTCCGTGCAGCTGGCAGGGGCCATCCTGGGATACACCCAGACGCCCACTGCACACAGGTGGTCCGAACAGCTGCATTGCGGAAGTGTCTGAAAGGAAGCAGCCCCATTGCACAGACCAGACGCAATCGCAACTGCGGTAACTTTCTGCGGCCTCGACGCGCTGCTCAGGCGCTCGCCTGGTCGCCTGAACCGATGCGCGAGTCTCGACTTCCCAAGAATTATCGCTTACAGCGCAGTACGCGCCTCGATTCCAATCGGGCGCGCTTCCGCCCGCCACGCGGACGCCCAGCGCTGCGCATCCTGCGCTCCGCTGGACAATCCGGGCGCACAATAGCGTCTCCCTGCGCTCTCAGGTGTTCGACGCCCAGATTCCGCACCCGGCCCGCTTGCGCTGGTTCCAGCACTCTCCGCAACCTGGCGCATTCCGCGCCAAATGGGCAAGCAGGTGTGCCCTCGCCGCTTGGGCTTGCAATTTCGCGCCCAGATTCATGCGCACTGCCGCTACCATGCGCTTCGCGCCCAGATTGTGAATCTGGCGCTGTCGTTGTGGCGAAAAACGCGCCGCCACAGGCTGGGCGCAATTAGCCGATTCCAGCGCGAGTTGCGTGCACTCCCGCACGCGCGCCAAATTTGGCGCATATCCGGCGCGATGCGCCACTCCCAGGCGCGCAGACCGGCGCATTCCGCGCCGATATTCCAACCCGGTTGGGGCGCGCCGCCCCGGGGCGCACGCGCTGTCCGGCACATTCCGCGCTGAAAATTTCAAACACGGGCGCGTCTCGCCAGTCCTGTCGCCAGCATGTAATTTGGCGAATTCTGCGCTCAGACTGGACGCCCGGGCGCTGTTGGCCGTGTCGGCGAACACGCGCACACCAATGGATTCCGCGCCCAATTGGAAAATCTCCTCAGGCTGTCCACCGCAGGAACAGTGGGCGAAGGCAAAAGCCTGCTGCTGGGCTGGGCGCCTGGGAACACCCTAGCGCGAAGGCAAAAGCCTGCTGCTGGGCTGGGCGCCTGGGAACACCCTAGCGCCCAGACCCAGCGGACAGCCTGAAGCGCTGCGCCCAGCAGCTGGGCGGGTGGGAGTGGCAATGCGTGCGCTGCACGCCTCCTGCCCAAGCCTGCGCAAGGCAGCGCCGCAGCGCGGGTGAACCCGCAGTGCTTGGCGCACGCCTCCTGCCTCGGCGAGGCTTGCGCGAGCGCGGGTAAACCCGCAGTGTCCGGCGCTCCCCTGGCGTCGACTGCCTGCGGCAGCCAGTGCCCAGGAGACGCAACCACGAGACAGACAGACCAGACCGACGGGACAGACAGGACACGACAGACAAGACAGACGCGACGACGAGACGACACCGCTGCCCCCCGACGGAGGCGCCAGAGCACATGGGAGCGTCCTGGGACGCACGTTCCCGCAAGAACAACAAGAAATTGCAGAACGTCTGCCACGGCGCGTACCACGCAAAGCCGTGGCTAATATAATGGCTTTGGCCATCTTCGTCCATTTTCCCGCCCATAAAATAACAAGTGATTTAAGGGCCGAGAAAATCTCCTCAGGCTGTCCACCGCAGGAACAGTGGGCGAAGGCAAAAGCCTGCTGCTGGGCTGGGCGCCTGGGAACACCCTAGCGCCCATTGCACCCAGAGACCAGCCCAGCAGCTGCTGAGGAAGCTTTGTCGGAATCCGTCGCGCCCATTGCAAGGACAGAGCTGGTTCACGCAGCTGCCACAAGGGTCCGCGCCAGCGGGCGCCGAACCTCGCTTCAGCGCGAACGTGCCTGCCGCCTGCACGCCTGCTGCGCGCCTCTCTGCTCTGCGTTCCTACGCGCGCGTCTGCAGCGCGTTCGAATCTCTGCGCGCATTTGGTTGCGCCCGCGACACTGCGAGCCCCTGTGCGACACCGCGCGTCTCAGCGCGCCCGTGCGCCTTAGCGCGCCTCCGCACACCTAGATTGCACTTCCGGGCGCGCCGGGCGCCCGTTGCGGCCATGAGCCGTGGAATTGCTTTGAGATTACCCGTCTGGGCGCGGGAGCGGGAAACCTGCCCCGGGCGCCCGTGTGCGTCTGCGCCTTGTGGGCGCCTGTGCGCCTGCGCCCTACTGAGCGTTTCTACGCGCCTTCGCGCGCGTTTCGCGCTGCTGCGCGCTTCCGTCTGCCCCGCTCCGCGGGCCCGCGCGCTTCGGCGCGCAGCTTGCTTCTGCGCCGCGCGACAACGCACGGCGCGCGCTGCGGCGTGCCTCTACGCGCCTGTGCGCTCTCTGCGCTTAACTACGGAATACGCGCCTCCGCCGCACCAGTGCGCACTTCTGCGTGCCAATACACCTGCGCGGCCATGCGCACTCCTGCGTGCCCAGCGCACCCCTCTCGATGCTGCGCGGTTCTGCGCCCTTCTGACCGCTTCTTTGTCCCTTTGCTTCTGCGCGCGTCTCTGCGCCTGCGCGCCAGTGCGGCTGCACGCGCCTGAACGACCGTGCGCGTTTCAGTGCGGCGCTGCGCGCCTCCAAGCATTTCGCGCGTCTGCGCTCGGCGCGTCCGGCACTGCGCGCTTCCAAGCACTTGCCTGCGCCACGTACTTGCGCGCGCGCGCCTTCGCGCGCCGAAACGCCGCGCCTGTGCGCGTCTACGCGCTCTTGTGCGGAGGTTCGCCTGCGCCAGCGCTACATAGCGCGAAATTGCGACCATATTTCAATTCTGAGCGCGGCAGCGCCCAGTCGCTGGAAATCGCTTAGATTGCCCTGCAGGAGCGAAATCCACACAACCCCACGCATCTTCGCCCATGTGCTGTCGCGCGTTTGGGCGCGCAAGCGTGCAGTTGCACTCAGATTGCCGCTCTGAGCGCGGGAGCGCGACATAGCACTCAAAGGGCCCGTTCGGGCACGCGAACGTGGAATCACGCTCGGGCTGCCCGTCTGGGCGCGCGAGCGCGCATTTGCGCCCAGATCGCCCTTCCGGGCGCAAGACGCGAAATCGCTTCCGAAAACTGCGCTCGGGTTGCAATTGCGCTCAGATTGCCCATCTAACCGCGCGAACGCGAAATCGCGCCCAAAATGGACCAATTGGCCGCGTGAGCGCGGGGAGGCGTCCGGAATTGCCCATTTGAGCGCGCGAGCACGGATTCGCACTCTGATTGCCTGACAGGGCGCGCGAGCACAAAGAATGCGCGCAGATTGCTCGCCTGGGCGCCGGAGCGTGAAACCACACCCGAAATGGTCCGCTTGGGCGCGCGGCGCGGATTCGCACTCTGATTGCCCGTCTGGGCGCGCGAGCACAACATTGCACCCAGATTGCCCGCCTGGGCGCGGGATCGCGAAATCTCACCTGGAATGGCCCGTTTGGGCGCGCGAGCGCGGATTCGTGCTCAGGATGCCCGCCTGGGGCACGAGCGCTAATTTGTGCCCAGATTGCCCGTCTGGGCGCGAGGACGCGAAATCGCATCCCGAACGGCCGCGCGGGACGCACGAGCACAGATTCGCACTCTGATTGCGTGGGCGCGCGAGCGCAGAACCACGCTCAGATTGCCCGTCTGGGCGCGGGACGCGAAATCGCATCCGAAATGGCCCGCTTGGGCGCGCGAGCGCGGATTCGCACTGTGATTGCCCGTCTGAGCGCGCGGGCGTAATATTGCGCACAGATTGCCCGCATGGGCGCGGGCGCGCGAAATCGCACCTGAAATGGCCCGCTTGGGCGCGCGAGCGCGGATTCGCGCCCGCCTGGGCGCACGAGCGCAAAATTTCGCTCAGATTGCCCGTCCAATGGCGCGGGCCTGGGCTTGGCAACGAAGCCACGGGCGCCCTGCAGGACGGCACTCGCCGACGCGGACACGGGACCAGGTATGGCAGCCAGGCCAGGGACCCTGGGCGAACGGCGTATAGCAGCAAAGGCAGAGACGCACTGCAAGATGGACCCGCCAACGCGGGCACGGGCCCTGGCAACAAGGCCAGGGGCCCACTAAGACAGCGGCCACTACCGGCGCCAGCGCAGGGTGTGGCAGCCAGGCCAGGGACCCACCGGTGAGAGGCACAAGCCAGCCTCGCCACTGGCTTAAGCGGGGGTTATTAGCAGAGCCTTGTTGGTTGCCTCACCCACGCCTTGCCTGAAAGGAGAACCTGCACGTTGGCGACAAGCATTTGGCGACGAGGAAGGCGCTGGCCAGCCAGGGCCGGGCCTGGGGTATGGCAGCAAGGCCAGGGACCCACTGGTGAGAGGCACAGGCCAGCCAGGGCACGGGCCTTGGGTTTGGCAGCAAGGCCAGGGACCCCCTTGACACACACACAGGGGTCTTCGGCAGAGCCTGGTTGGTTGCCTCGCCCTTGGCAAAAACGGGGATCATCGGCAGAGCCTTGTTGGTTGCCTCACCCACGCCTTGCCCAACAGCAGAACCTGCACCTTGGCGACGAGGAGCGCGGGGACGTGGCAGACGAGGAGCGCCGGCAGACCAAAGGGAGAGCGCGGGCAGACGGCGACGAGGAAGGCGCTGGCCAGCCAGGGCACGGGCCTGGGGTATGGCAGCAAGGCCAGGGACCCACTGGTGAGAGGCACAGGCCAGCCAGGGCTGGGGCCTTGGGTTTGGCAGCGAAGCCAGGGACCCCCTTGACACACACACACAGGGGTCTTCGGCAGAGCCTGGTTGGTTGCCTCGCCCTTGGCAAAAGCGGGGATCATCGGCAGAGCCTTGTTGGTTGCCTCACCCACGCCTTGCCCAACAGCAGAACTTGCACCTTGGCGACGAGGAGCGCGGGGACGTGGCAGACGAGGAGCGCCGGCAGACCAAAGGGAGAGCGCGGGCAGACGGCGACGAGGAAGGCGCTGGCCAGCCAGGGCACGGGCCTGGGGTATGGCAGCAAGGCCAGGGACCCACTGGTGAGAGGCACAAGCCAGCCAGGGCACGGGCCTTGGGTTTGGCAGCAAGGCCAGGGACCCACAGAGGTGCGCGGCACTGGCCAGCAAGGGCACGGGCCAGGGTTTGGCAGCCAGGCCAGGGGCCCCTGCACCTTGGCGACGAGGAGCGCGGGGACGGACGAGGAGCGGCGGCGCCCAAGCCTGCGCAAGGCAGCGCCGCAGCGCGGGTGAACCCGCAGTGCTTGGCGCACGCCTCCTGCCTCGGCGAGGCTTGCGCGAGCGCGGGTAAACCCGCAGTGTCCGGCGCTCCCCTGGCGTCGACTGCCTGCGGCAGCCAGTGCCCAGGAGACGCAACCACGAGACAGACAGACCAGACCGACGGGACAGACAGGACACGACAGACAAGACAGACGCGACGACGAGACGACACCGCTGCCCCCCGACGGAGGCGCCAGAGCACATGGGAGCGTCCTGGGACGCACGTTCCCGCAAGAACAACAAGAAATTGCAGAACGTCTGCCACGGCGCGTACCACGGAAAGCCGTGGCTAATATAATGGCTTTGGCCATCTTCGTCTATTTTCCCGCCCATAAAATAACAAGTGATTTAAGGGCCGAGAAACGATGGCAGGTACAGCCCCCAACAGAACACCCCTGAGCCCGAAGAGGCTCCCGTGCGGCACAGACGGGCCGGCACAGGCCCGACAGAGCCCACCTGGGCCCCAAGCACTGCCACACCTGGGGCAGAAGCCATGTGCAGCACATCGGGGCTGGCAACGAGCGAGCGCCCCTGGGCCCGAAAACGCTGCCTCCCCAGGGGCACGACGACACGCAGCAGCACTGGCTGCAACGGCCCGGCACACCTGGCTTGCACACGCTGCTACACCCGGGGCAGGAACGACTGGGCTCGAAACTGCAGCCACACCTGGGGCAGAAACGACGCACAGCACACCTGGACTGGACAACGCCACACGAGCACACCTGGGCCCGAAACCGTTGCCACACCTGGGGCAGAGCGACGCACAACAGCCCGGGCCTGACAACGCCAAGCGAGCACACCTGGGCCCGGAATTGCTGCCACACCTGGGGCAGAAGCGATGCACAGCACACCTGGGCCGCACAACGCCAAGCGAGCACACCTGGGCCCGAAATCGCTGCCACACCTGGGGCAGAAGCGATGCACAGCACACCTGGGCTGCACCACGCCAGCGAGCACACCTGGGCCCGAAATTGCTGCCACACCTGGGGCAGAAACGATGCACAGCACACCTGGGCTGTACAACGCCGAGCGAGCACACCTGGGCCCGAAAACGCTGCCACACCTGGGGCAGAAGCGATGCGCAGCACACCTGGGCTGCCGATGCCGAGCAGTGCCAACCCCCAACCCGTGGCAACGAGAGCACGGGCAGGGCTCAGAGTGGCGACGAGAGCACCAGCGACACACCAGCCGAACCATGGGGTGGCCAGCGCTGAGGCGTATGAACGGTAGCCGGCGCCAGGGCGAGAGCGAACAGCAACTGCCACAGGTGCTATCCGGGCCCGCGGGGCAGTCTGGGACGAGAAGCCTGCCAATCAATCACCAACCAGCCGCCAGCAACAGAAGCGGAAGACAAGCGGAAGGAGGCAGGGCGTGGCACCGCCAAATCCGCCGGCCAGCGGCCACCGACTGTGAGAAAGGTCCGCCGCGCCGCCAGGGCACTGCCAAGCAGTGAGAGCGAGCATTGAAAGCCGCAGAGGCCCCGAGGGAAAGAGGCCACCAAGGGGCCCGCTCCCAGGATTTTCCTGCCCCCCAAATCGCTGCGAGATTTTGGGGCGATGACAAATTACCCAGAAGAGTTCCGCCAGGATAGCACGAATGGCAGCGCCAAAGCGCTCCCAGCTGTAAACTGACGCCGTGGCCCCAAACGGGCAAAATTCACGTCGCCCCTCCCTGGCGTTGCGTTTCCGCACGCACAATGGGCAGCCAGCTTCCGTGCAGCTGGCAGGGGCCATCCTGGGATTCACCCAGACGCCCCAGCCAGCGAAACGCGACGCACAGGGAGGGCGGGCGGGAAAAACCATGCGCAAGCGACGCGAGATCACGCCACTGACAAGAACCTCGGGGACCGAGCACGCCTGCCCTAGGTCGCCCCTCTCTCTCTCTCTCTGCCCCGAACGCCTCTCTGGCGATCGCCTCGGAGGAGCGCCGCCAGACGGACCTCGCAGCCACGAGCGGACAGACAGACGGCAGACGGACGGACAGACAGACGACAGGACGGACCGACAGACCGACCGAACGACTGGCCAACGCCCCCCACAGCGAAGCACGAGAAAAACAACCCTCGCTGGCGCCACAGAGCAATCCCGCAGAGCCAAGCTCCGCAACTCCCAGAAGGGAGCGGTCGCTGCCGCGAGCTTGATGCAAAGAGGAACAGAGGCCATGATGCCAAGAGGCATGGGGTCCGTGTGCTCCTCGAATTTCACTGCCCCCCAAATCGCTGCGCGATTTAGGGGCGACTAAAATTCACGTCGCCCCTCCCTGGCGTTGCGTTTCCGCACGCACAATGGGCAGCCAGCTTCCGTGCAGCTGGCAGGGGCCATCCTGGGATACACCCAGACGCCCACTGCACACAGGTGGTCCGAACAGCTGCATTGCGGAAGTGTCTGAAAGGAAGCAGCCCCATTGCACAGACCAGACGCAATCGCAACTGCGGTAACTTTCTGCGGCCTCGACGCGCTGCTCAGGCGCTCGCCTGGTCGCCTGAACCGATGCGCGAGTCTCGACTTCCCAAGAATTATCGCTTACAGCGCAGTACGCGCCTCGATTCCAATCGGGCGCGCTTCCGCCCGCCACGCGGACGCCCAGTGCTGCGCATCCTGCGCTCCGCTGGACAATCCGGGCGCACAATAGCGTCTCCCTGCGCTCTCAGGTGTTCGACGCCCAGATTCCGCACCCGGCCCGCTTGCGCTGGTTCCAGCACTCTCCGCAACCTGGCGCATTCCGCGCCAAATGGGCAAGCAGGTGTGCCCTCGCCGCTTGGGCTTGCAATTTCGCGCCCAGATTCATGCGTACTGCCGCTACCATGCGCTTCGCGCCCAGATTGTGAATCTGGCGCTGTCGTTGTGGCGAAAAACGCGCCGCCACAGGCTGGGCGCAATTAGCCGATTCCAGCGCGAGTTGCGTGCACTCCCGCACGCGCGCCAAATTTGGCGCATATCCGGCGCGATGCGCCACTCCCAGGCGCGCAGACCGGCGCATTCCGCGCCGATATTCCAACCCGGTTGGGGCGCGCCGCCCCGGGGCGCACGCGCTGTCCGGCACATTCCGCGCTGAAAATTTCAAACGCGGGCGCGTCTCGCCAGTCCTGTCGCCATGAGCGCAGGAAGGCGTCCGGAATTGCCCATTTGAGCGCGCGAGCACGGATTCGCACTCTGATTGCCTGACAGGGCGCGCGAGCACAAAGAATGCGCGCAGATTGCTCGCCTGGGCGCCGGAGCGTGAAACCACACCCGAAATGATCCGCTTGGGCGCGCGGCGCGGATTCGCACTCTCATTGCCCGTCTGGGCGCGCGAGCACAACATTGCACCCAGATTGCCCGCCTGGGCGCGGGATCGCGAAATCTCACCTGGAATGGCCCGTTTGGGCGCGCGAGCGCGGATTCGTGCTCAGGATGCCCGCCTGGGGCACGAGCGCTAATTTGTGCCCAGATTGCCCGTCTGGGCGCGAGGACGCGAAATCGCATCCCGAACGGCCGCGCGGGACGCACGAGCACACATTCGCACTCTGATTGCGTGGGCGCGCGAGCGCAGAACTACGCTCAGATTGCCCGTCTGGGCGCGGGACGCGAAATCGCATCCGAAATGGCCCGCTTGGGCGCGCGAGCGCGGATTCGCACTCTGATTGCCCGTCTGGGCGCGCGGGCGCAATATTGCGCACAGATTGCCCGCATGGGCGCGGGCGCGCGAAAGCGGAGATTCTGAGGAGGCTGTGCGTTCGGGAAGCAAGGTTTTCGCGGGCACCCTTCGTTCTCCATTTGCTTCGCTCCAGGCTGGTTGGTTGGTTGGCATTGGCTGATCAGGAGTGTCTTTGCGTCGATTCTGTCCAGGGTGATCGTTGCCTGTCCAAGAGTTACCTCTTGTTACTTTTCCATTGCTTTTGAATCGATGGATTCCTTGCGCGCAGGCCCAGGGGATGCTGCCGCGCGTCTCGCGGTCCCTCTGGTTGGGGTTGGGATCGTCCCCACGCAGCCGAGGTCCATGTCCTCTGTCGACGCAGTCCCCGCGTTCTCTGTCTTGGGGCGCTCGGGCCAGACCTCGTCGCTCATTACTCAGCAATCCTGGGACGCTCAGGCGCCGTCCGCTCGCGCAGAGCGGCATGGTGCTGTGCATCTTGGGTCGCGGTGCGCGGCCGCTGCCGTCGCACCGTGCGCTCAGTCGCGGGACCAAGCAACCCTGTGACGCTCAGGTGCCGTCCGCTCGCGCAGAGCGGCATGGAGCTATGCATCTTGGGTTGCGGTGTGCGGTCGGCCGCTGCGCCCGCGCACCGCACCGTGCGCTCAGTTGCGGGACCAAGCAACCCTGTGACGCTCAGGTGCCGTCCGCTCGCGCAGAGCGGCACGGAGCTGTGCATCTTGGGTCGCGGTGTGCGGTCGGCCGCTGCGCCGGCGCACCGTGCGCTCAGTTGCGGGACCAAGCAACCCTGCGCTCAGGTGCCGTCCGCTCGCGCAGAGCGGCACGGAGCTGTGCATCTTGGGTCGCGGTGTGCGGTCGGCCGTCGCGCCGTCGCACCGTGCCCTCAGTTGCGCGACCAAGCAACCCTGTGACGCTCAGGTGCCGTCCGCTCGCGCAGAGCGGCTCGGAGCTGATATTCTGATGTGCTTTCTGTGTTTCTCGTGTCTTGCCATTTCATTCTCGCTTTTCCTTGCTCCTTATTGTTCTCGCTCCCTTGTCTGGGGGCCCGTGCCGGCGCATCCAGATGTCCGGAGCAGCCCTGTGACGCTCAGGCGCCGCCCGCTCGTTCAGAGCGGCGTGGAGCTAGCACTTTCGGGTGGCGGTGTACGGTCGGCTCCCTCGTCTGGGGGTCTGCGCCGGCGCACTGCGCATCCAGACATCCGAGCAACCCTGTGACGCTCAGGCGCCGCCCGCTCGCTCAGAGCGGCGTGGAGCTAGCACTTTCGGGTGGCGGTGCACCGCCGGCTCCCTCGTCTGGGGGTCTGCGCCAGCGCACGGCACACCCAGATGTGCCCAGCAACCCTGTGACGCTCAGGTGCCGCCCGCTCGCTCAGAGCGGCGTGGAGCTAGCACTTTCGGGTGGCGTGCACGGTCGGCCCCCTGGTCTGGGGGTCTGCGCCAGCGCACCGCACACCCAGATGTGCCCAGCAACCCTGTGATGCTCAGGTGCCGCCCGCTCGCTCAGAGCGGCGTGGAGCTAGCACTTTCGGGTGGCGGTGTACGGTCGGCTCCCTCGTCTGGGGGTCTGCGCCGGCGCACTGCGCATCCAGACATCCGAGCAACCCTGTGACGCTCAGGTGCCGCCCGCTCGCTCAGAGCGGCGTGGAGCTAGCACTTTCGGGTGGCGGTGCACTGTCGGCTCCTCATCTGGGGGTCTGCGCCAGCGCACGGCACACCCAGATGTGCCCAGCAACCCTGTGACGCTCAGGTGCCGCCCGCTCGCTCAGACCGGCGTGGAGCTAGCACTTTCGGGTGGCGGTGCACGGTCGGCTCCCTCGTCTGCGGGTCTGCGCCAGCGCACCGCACACCCAGATGTGCCCAGCAAGCCTGTGACGCTCAGGTGCCGCCCGCTCGCTCAGAGTGGCGTGGAGCTAGCACTTTCGGGTGGCGGTGCACGGTCGGCTCCCTCGTCTGGGGGTCTGTGCCGGCGCACCGCGCGCCCAGATGTGCCCAGCAACCCTGTGACGCTCAGGTGCCACCCGCTCGCTCAGAGCGGCGTGGGGCCAGCTAGCATTTTCGGGTGGCGGTGCACGGTCGGATTCCTCGTCTGGGGGTCTGCGCCGGCGCACTGCGCACCCAGCTGTCCCGAGCAACCCTGTGACGCTCAGGTGCCGCCCGCTCGCTTTGACCGGCGTTGGAGCTAGCACTTTGGGTGGCGGTGCACGGTCGGCTCCCTCGTCTGGGGGTCTGCGCCAGCGCACCGCGCACCCAGATGTGCCCAGCAACCCTGTGACGCTCAGGCGCCGCCCGCTCGCTCAGAGTGGCGTGGAGCTAGCGCTTTCGGGTGGCGGTGCACGGTCGACTCCCTCGTCTGGGGGTCTTCGCCAGCACACCGCACACCCAGATGTGCCCAGCAACCCCGTGACGCTCAGGTGCTGCCCGCTCGCTCAGAGCGGCGTTGAGCTAGCTAGGATATTCGGGTGGCGGTGTACGGTCGGATTCCTCGTCTGCGGGTCTGCGCCAGCGCACTGCGCATCCAGACATCCCGAGCAACCCTGAGACGCTCAGGTGCCGGCCGCTCGCTCAGAGCGGCGTTGGAGCTAGCACTTTCGGGTGGCGGTGCACGGTCGCCCCCCTCGACTGGGGGTCTGCGCCGGCGCACTACGCGCCCAGCTGTCCCGAGCAACCCTGTGACGCTCAGGCGCCGCCCGCTTGCTCAGAGCGGCGTGGAGTCGGGTGGCGGTGTTTCAGTCGGCCCGCGCTCCCTTGTCTGGGCGCCCGTGCCGGCGCACTGCGCATCGAGATGTCCGGAGCAATCCTGTCACGCTCAGGCGCCGGCCACTCGTTCAGAGCGGCGTGGAGCTAGCACTTTCGGGTGGTGGTGTACGGTCGGCTCCCTCGTCTGGGGGTCTGCGCCGGCGCACTGCGCACCCAGCTGTCCCGAGCAACCCTGTGACGCTCAGGTGCCGCCCGCTCGCTCAGAGCGGCGTGGAGCTAGCACTTTCGGGTGGCGGTGCACGGTCGGCTCCCTCGTCTGGGGGTCTGCGCCGGCGCGCAACCCTGTGACGCTCAGGCGGCGCCCGCTCGCTCAGAGCGGCGTGGGGCCAGTTAGCATTTTCGGGTGGCGGTGCACGGTCGGATTCCTCGTCTGGGGGTCTGCGCCGGCGCACTGCACCCAGATGTCCCGAGCAACCCTGTGACGCTCAGGTGCCGCCTGCTCGCTCAGACCGGCGTTGGAGCTAGCATTTCCGGGTGGCGTTTCAGTCGGCCCGCGCTCCCTTGTCTGGGGGCCCGTGCCGGCGCATCCAGATGTCCGGAGCAGCCCTGTGACGCTCAGGCGCCGCCCGCTCGTTCAGAGCGGCGTGGAGCTAGCACTTTCGGGTGGTGGTGTACGATCGGCTCCCTCGTCTGGGGGTTTGCGCCGGCGCACTGCGCATCCAGACATCCGAGCAACCCTGTGACGCTCAGGCGCCGCCCGCTCGCTCAGAGCGGCGTGGAGCTAGCACTTTCGGGTGGCGGTGCACCGCCGGCTCCCTCGTCTGGGGGTCTGCGCCAGCGCACGGCACACCCAGATGTGCCCAGCAACCCTGTGACGCTCAGGTGCCGCCCGCTCGCTTTGACCGGCGTTGGAGCTAGCACTTTGGGTGGCGGTGCATGGCCGGCTCCTTGTCTGGGGGCCTGTGCGGACGCACTGCGTACTCAGATGTGCCCTGCAATCCTGTGACGCTCAGGTGCCGCCCGCTCGTTCAGAGCGGCGTGGAGCTAGCACTTTCGGGTTGCTGTGCACGGCCGACTCGTGCTTCCTCGTCAGGGGAGTTCGCGCGCGCCGTGCATCTGGATCCTGCAACGCAGGTTTCAATGTTGCACCCAGAGCTTCTTCCTGTGCTCCCTGACAGGCCAAGCCCCTGGAAAGGAGCTGCGCTTCTGTGCTCCCAGACAGGAGCGGCGCCCGAAGTTCTCTAGCAGGAGTCGCGCCTGTGTGCCTCTCAGGCGGCTCTGTGGCGTGGCGGTGCGCCGGCGCGCTCCCCAGCAACAGCCTGTCGGCTGTCCGCCAGTTTTCTGGCGCTAGCACGCCCAGAATGCCACGTTCGGAAAGCGCGACCGGCCCAGACTTGCATTCAGAGCGCAACTGTGTGTGCTCTGGCCCTGGCGGGCCCAAATTCGCATTCCGACGCGCAGGTCGCGCATTCGTGTCGCTACCGTCCTCAGATGCGCAGTCTGCGCGTTGATCCGCAGAGTAGCGTTGCGCAGTGTGGTGACCCCTGCTGCCAGCCTGCGTGCGTCACGCTTGGCGCAGTTGCGCCCCCTGCCTGGCGCACTGCGGCGTCTGCCCCCTGCTGCCAGCCTGCGCAGCGCTTGGCCCAGTTGCTTCAATGCAAACTTCCTTTGCGCCCCCTGCCGTGCACAGTGCGGCGCTTGCCCCCCCCTGCTGCCAACCTGCGCCACGCTTGGCCTGGTTGCTGCAGTGCGGCATTCTTTGCGCCCCCTGCTGTGCGCAGTGCGGCGCGTCTCGCCCCTGCTGCCAGCCTGCGCCATGCATGCCCTGTTTGCTACAAGGCTGCGTTTCTTTGCGCCCCCTGCCTTGCGCGGGTGGCGTTTCCCGCTGCTGCCAACCTGCACGCGCTTGGCCTGGTTGCTGCAGTGCGGCGGTTCTTTGCGCCCCCTGCCTTGCGCAGGGCGGCGTCTGCCCCTGCGGCCAACCTGCGTCGGCCCGGTTGCTGCAGTGCAGCGTTCTGTGCGCCCCTGCCTTGCGCAGTGCGGCGTTTGCCCCCTGCTGCCAACCTGCGCCACACATGGCCCGGTTGCTGCAGTGCGGCGTTCTGTGCGCCCCCTGCCTTGCGTAGTGGGGCGTCTGCCCCCTGCTGCCAACCTGCGCCGCGCTTGGCCTGGGTGCTGCAGCGCCGCATTCTATACGCTTCTGCCTTGCGCAGCGGCGCTTCCAGCCTGCGCCACGCTTGCGCTGACCAATCAAGCGTTGCATTCTGTTCACGGTCTTGCACTTTTGGCGCTGGCGCGCGTGGCGTCGCAACTGTGGCGCAGCTACTCCAGCGTCACGTTTCAGAATCACATCCTGAGCATGCTTCCGCGTTTCTGGCGTGTGCGCACCCAGATTCGCGATCGTGGAACAGTTTGGCCAGTTCTGGCGCTGATGCGCCAGAATTGCATTCTGAGCTCGATTTTGCAAGTTTCACGCTCCGCTGGATTCGCATTTGCAGCTCTGTTTGGCTTTTGCGTGTTTTTGCGTTGATAATTGTATTCTGAGCTCGATTTTGCGTTTCTGGCGCCTGCGCGCTCAGAGTTGCAACAGCCGCGCGGTTCGGCCAATATTGGCGACGCCGCGCCCAGAATTGCATTCTGAGCTCGTTTTCTTGCGCCCAGATTCGCAATTGCTGCGCCGTTTCAGCCAATCTCAGTGCCGGCACGCCGAGGATTTATAGAGGGATCCATTCACAACACCGGACTGGATCAAGCAAATGAAACGCTCATTCGAAAGTTACCTGTTCGCGCAGGAGAGTAGACCACGCCGTGCCGTGCAAGCAGCGTTCGAACCATTTCCTTTGCACGAAGGAACAGTGCAGAGGACGCAGTTTGCCTCGAATGGTGCCCGCGGCAGCGGCTCTTCAGCCGCTGACTCAAATACTGCATCCACAAACTTTCTTTTGCCTCTGTGGGGTAGGTGGCTCTCCCTTGCGGAGACGCTGCCGTGGCCTTGTGGCAGATGCAGCACCCCCAAAAGAGCCACACTTCGTGGCATTGAAGTTTTTCTCCTGCACGCTTCGCGTCTGCCAGGTCTGGAGAGAGAAGGTGCGAAGCGGAAAGCGGAGCTTCTGAGGAGGCTGTGCATTCGGGAAGCAAGGTTTTCGCGGGCACCCTTCGTTTTCCATCTGCTTCGCTCCAGGCTGGTTGGTTGGTTGGCATTGGCTGATCAGGAGTGTCTTTGCATCGATTCTCTCCAGGGTGATCATTGCCTGTCCAAGAGTTACCTCTTGTTACTTTTCCATTGCTTTTGAATCGATGGATTCCTTGCGCGCAGGCCCAGGGGATGCTGCCGCGCGTCTCGCGGTCCCTCTGGTTGGGGTTGGGATCGTCCCCGCGCAGCCGAGATCCATGTCCTCTGTCGACGCAGTCCCCGCGTTCTCTGTCTTGGGGCGCTCGGGCCAGACCTCGTCGCTCATTATTCAGCAATCCTGGGACGCTCAGGCGCCGTCCGCTCGCGCAGAGCGGCATGGTGCTGTGCATCTTGGGTCGCGGTGCGCGGCCGCTGCCGTCGCACCGTGCGCTCAGTCGCGGGACCAAGCAACCCTGTGACGCTCAGGTGCCGTCCGCTCGCGCAGAGCGGCATGGAGCTATGCATCTTGGGTTGCGGTGTGCGGTCGGCCGCTGCGCCCGCGCACCGCACCGTGCGCTCAGTTGCGGGACCAAGCAACCCTGTGACGCTCAGGTGCCGTCCGCTCGCGCAGAGCGGCACGGAGCTGTGCATCTTGGGTCGCGGTGTGCGGTCGGCCGCTGCGCCGCGCGCACCGTGCGCTCAGTTGCGGGACCAAGCAACCCTGTGACGCTCAGGTGCGTCCGCTCGCGCAGAGCGGCACGGAGCTGTGCATCTTGGGTCGCGGTGTGCGGTCGGCCGTCGCGCCGTCGCACCGTGCGCTCAGTTGCGCGACCAAGCAACCCTGTGACGCTCAGGTGCCGTCCGCTCGCGCAGAGCGGCTCGGAGCTGATATTCTGATGTGCTTTCTGTGTTTCTCGTGTCTTGCTATTTCATTATCGCTTTTCCTTGCTCCTTATTTTTCTCGCGCGCGGGCTTGGGTTGGTTTGGGCTGCTTTTCTCGCGGTCCCTCCCGCCCTCCCCGCGTGGCGAACGTGCTGGCCGCAATCCGCTTCCCTTCGGGGGGGTAGGTGGCTCTCCCTTGCGGAGACGCTGCCGTGGCCTGTGGCAGATGCAGCACCCCCAAAAGAGCCACACTTCGTGGCATTGAAGTTTTTCTCCTGCACGCTTCGCGTCTGCCAGGTCTGGAGAGAGAAGGTGCGAAGCGGAAATCGCACCTGAAATGGCCCCCTTGGGCGCGCGAGCGCGGATTCGCGCTCAGGATGCCCGCCTGGGCGCACGAGCGCATAATTTCGCTCAGATTGCCCGTCCGGGCGCGGGAGCGCGAAACCGCACCCGGAATGGCCTGCTTGGGCGCGCAAGCGCGGATTCGCTCTCAGGATGCCTGCCTGGGCGCCCGGGCGCGAAATTCCGCTCAGATTGCTCCCCTGGGCGTGGGAGCGCGAAATCGCACCTGCAATGGCCCGCTTGGGCGCGCTATCGCGGATTCGCGCTCAGGTTGCCCACCTGGGCGCACAAGCGCTAAATTGCGCTCAAATTGCCCGTCTGGGCGCCGGATCGCGAAATCGCACCTGCAATGGCCCGCTTGGGCGCGCGAGCGCGGATTCGCGCTCAGGTTGCCCGCCTGGGCGCACAAGCTAAATTGCGCTCAAATTGCCCCTCTGGGCGCGGAGCGCGAAATCGCACCTGAAATGGCCCGCGTGGAGCAAGCACTTTCGGGTGGCGGTGCACGGTCGGCTCCCTCGTCTGGGGGTCTGTGCCGGCGCACCGCGCGCCCAGATGTGCCCAGCAACCCTGTGACGCTCAGGTGCCACCCGCTCGCTCAGAGCGGCGTGGGGCCAGCTAGCATTTTCGGGTGGCGGTGCACGGTCGGATTCCTCGTCTGGGGGTCTGCGCCGGCGCACTGCGCACCCAGCTGTCCCGAGCAACCCTGTGACGCTCAGGTGCCGCCCGCTCGCTTTGACCGGCGTTGGAGCTAGCACTTTGGGTGGCGGTGCACGGTCGGCTCCCTCGTCTGGGGGTCTGCGCCAGCGCACCGCACACCCAGATGTGCCCAGCAACCCTGTGACGCTCAGGCGCCGCCCGCTCGCTCAGAGTGGCGTGGAGCTAGCGCTTTCGGGTGGCGGTGCACGGTCGACTCCCTCGTCTGGGGGTCTTCGCCAGCACACCGCACACCCAGATGTGCCCAGCAACCCCGTTACGCTCAGGTGCCGCCCGCTCGCTCAGAGCGGCGTTGAGCTAGCTAGGATTTTCGGGTGGCGGTGTACGGTCGGATTCCTCGTCTGCGGGTCTGCGCCAGCGCACTGCGCATCCAGACATCCCGAGCAACCCTGTGACGCTCAGGTGCCGGCCGCTCGCTCAGAGCGGCGTTGGAGCTAGCACTTTCGGGTGGCGGTGCACGGTCGCCCCCCTCGACTGGGGGTCTGCGCCGGCGCACTACGCGCCCAGCTGTCCCGAGCAACCCTGTGACGCTCAGGCGCCGCCCGCTTGCTCAGAGCGGCGTGGAGTCGGGTGGCGGTGTTTCAGTCGGCCCGCGCTCCCTTGTCTGGGCGCCCGTGCCGGCGCACTGCGCATCGAGATGTCCGGAGCAACCCTGTCACGCTCAGGCGCCGGCCGCTCGTTCAGAGCGGCGTGGAGCTAGCACTTTCGGGTGGTGGTGTACGGTCGGCTCCCTCGTCTGGGGGTCTGCGCCGGCGCACTGCGCACCCAGCTGTCCCGAGCAACCCTGTGACGCTCAGGTGCCGCCCGCTCGCTCAGAGCGGCGTGGAGCTAGCACTTTCGGGTGGCGGTGCACGGTCGGCTCCCTCGTCTGGGGGTCTGCGCCGGCGCGCAACCCTGTGACGCTCAGGTGGCGCCCGCTCGCTCAGAGCGGCGTGGGGCCAGTTAGCATTTTCGGGTGGCGGTGCACGGTCGGATTCCTCGTCTGGGGGTCTGCGCCGGCGCACTGCACCCAGATGTCCCGAGCAACCCTGTGACGCTCAGGTGCCGCCTGCTCGCTCAGACCGGCGTTGGAGCTAGCATTTCCGGGTGGCGTTTCAGTCGGCCCGCGCTCCCTTGTCTGGGGGCCCGTGCCGGCGCATCCAGATGTCCGGAGCAGCCCTGTGACGCTCAGGCGCCGCCCGCTCGTTCAGAGCGGCGTGGAGCTAGCACTTTCGGGTGGTGGTGTACGGTCGGCTCCCTCGTCTGGGGGTTTGCGCCGGCGCACTGCGCATCCAGACATCCGAGCAACCCTGTGACGCTCAGGTGCCGCCCGCTCGCTCAGAGCGGCGTGGAGCTAGCACTTTCGGGTGGCGGTGCACCGCCGGCTCCCTCGTCTGGGGGTCTGCGCCAGCGCACGGCACACCCAGATGTGCCCAGCAACCCTGTGACGCTCAGGTGCCGCCCGCTCGCTTTGACCGGCGTTGGAGCTAGCACTTTGGGTGGCGGTGCATGGCCGGCTCCTTGTCTGGGGGCCTGTACGGACGCACTGCGTACTCAGATGTGCCCTGCAATCCTGTGACGCTCAGGTGCCGCCCGCTCGTTCAGAGCGGCGTGGAGCTAGCACTTTCGGGTTGCTGTGCACGGCCGACTCGTGCTTCCTCGTCAGGGGAGTTCGCGCGCGCCGTGCATCTGGATCCTGCAACGCAGGTTTCAATGTTGCACCCAGAGCTTCTTCCTGTGCTCCCTGACAGGCCAAGCCCCTGGAAAGGAGCTGCGCTTCTGTGCTCCCAGACAGGAGCGGCGCCCGAAGTTCTCTAGCAGGAGTCGCGCCTGTGTGCCTCTCAGGCGGCTCTGTGGCGTGGCGGTGCGCCGGCGCGCTCCCCAGCAACAGCCTGTCGGCTGTCCGCCAGTTTTCTGGCGCTAGCACGCCCAGAATGCCACGTTCGGAAAGCGCGACCGGCCCAGACTTGCATTCAGAGCGCAACTGTGTGTGCTCTGGCCCTGGCGGGCCCAAATTCGCATTCCGACGCGCAGGTCGCGCATTCGTGTCGCTACCGTCCTCAGATGCGCAGTCTGCGCGTTGATCCGCAGAGTAGCGTTGCGCAGTGTGGTGACCCCTGCTGCCAGCCTGCGTGCGTCACGCTTGGCGCAGTTGCGCCCCCTGCCTGGCGCACTGCGGCGTCTGCCCCCTGCTGCCAGCCTGCGCAGCGCTTGGCCCAGTTGCTTCAATGCAAACTCCCTGCCGTGCACAGTGCGGCGCTTGCCCCCCCCTGCTGCCAACCTGCGCCACGCTTGGCCTGGTTGCTGCAGTGCGGCATTCTTTGCGCCCCCTGCTGTGCGCAGTGCGGCGCGTCTCGCCCCTGCTGCCAGCCTGCGCCATGCATGCCCTGTTTGCTACAAGGCTGCGTTTCTTTGCGCCCCCTGCCTTGCGCGGGTGGCGTTTCCCGCTGCTGCCAACCTGCACGCGCTTGGCCTGGTTGCTGCAGTGCGGCGGTTCTTTGCGCCCCCTGCCTTGCGCAGGGCGGCGTCTGCCCCTGCGGCCAACCTGCGTCGGCCCGGTTGCTGCAGTGCAGCGTTCTGTGCGCCCCTGCCTTGCGCAGTGCGGCGTTTGCCCCCTGCTGCCAACCTGCGCCACACATGGCCCGGTTGCTGCAGTGCGGCGTTCTGTGCGCCCCCTGCCTTGCGTAGTGGGGCGTCTGCCCCCTGCTGCCAACCTGCGCCGCGCTTGGCCTGGGTGCTGCAGCGCCGCATTCTATACGCTTCTGCCTTGCGCAGCGGCGCTTCCAGCCTGCGCCACGCTTGCGCTGACCAATCAAGCGTTGCATTCTGTTCACGGTCTTGCACTTTTGGCGCTGGCGCGCGTGGCGTCGCAACTGTGGCGCAGCTACTCCAGCGTCACGTTTCAGAATCACATCCTGAGCATGCTTCCGCGTTTCTGGCGTGTGCGCACCCAGATTCGCGATCGTGGAACAGTTTGGCCAGTTCTGGCGCTGATGCGCCAGAATTGCATTCTGAGCTCGATTTTGCAAGTTTCACGCTCCGCTGGATTCGCATTTGCAGCTCTGTTTGGCTTTTGCGTGTTTTTGCGTTGATAATTGTATTCTGAGCTCGATTTTGCGTTTCTGGCGCCTGCGCGCTCAGAGTTGCAACAGCCGCGCGGTTCGGCCAATATTGGCGACGCCGCGCCCAGAATTGCATTCTGAGCTCGTTTTCTTGCGCCCAGATTCGCAATTGCTGCGCCGTTTCAGCCAATCTCAGTGCCGGCACGCCGAGGATTTATAGAGGGATCCGTTCACAACACCGGACTGGATCAAGCAAATGAAACGCTCATTCGAAAGTTACCTGTTCGCGCAGGAGAGTAGACCACGCCGTGCCGTGCAAGCAGCGTTCGAACCATTTCCTTTGCACGAAGGAACAGTGCAGAGGACGCAGTTTGCCTCGAATGGTGCCCGCGGCAGCGGCTCTTCAGCCGCTGACTCAAATACTGCATCCACAAACTTTCTTTTGCCTCTGTGGGGTAGGTGGCTCTCCCTTGCGGAGACGCTGCCGTGGCCTGTGGCAGATGCAGCACCCCCAAAAGAGCCACACTTCGTGGCATTGAAGTTTTTCTCCTGCACGCTTCGCGTCTGCCAGGTCTGGAGAGAGAAGGTGCGAAGCGGAAAGCGGAGATTCTGAGGAGGCTGTGCATTCGGGAAGCAAGGTTTTCGCGGGCACCCTTCGTTTTCCATTTGCTTCGCTCCAGGCTGGTTGGTTGGCATTGGCTGATCAGGAGTGTCTTTGCATCGATTCTGTCCAGGGTGATCATTGCCTGTCCAAGAGTTACCTCTTGTTACTTTTCCATTGCTTTTGAATCGATGGATTCCTTGCGCGCAGGCCCAGGGGTTGCTGCCGCGCGTCTCGCGGTCCCTCTGGTTGGGGTTGGGATCGTCCCCGCGCAGCCGAGATCCATGTCCTCTGTCGACGCAGTCCCCGCGTTCTCTGTCTTGGGGCGCTCGGGCCAGACCTCGTCGCTCATTACTCAGCAATCCTGGGACGCTCAGGCGCCGTCCGCTCGCGCAGAGCGGCATGGTGCTGTGCATCTTGGGTCGCGGTGCGCGGCCGCTGCCGTCGCACCGTGCGCTCAGTCGCGGGGCAACCCTGTGACGCTCAGGTGCCGTCCGCTCGCGCAGAGCGGCATGGAGCTATGCATCTTGGGTTGCGGTGTGCGGTCGGCCGCTGCGCCCGCGCACCGCACCGTGCGCTCAGTTGCGGGACCAAGCAACCCTGTGACGCTCAGGTGCCGTCCGCTCGCGCAGAGCGGCACGGAGCTGTGCATCTTGGGTCGCGGTGTGCGGTCGGCCGCTGCGCCGGCGCACCGTGCGCTCAGTTGCGGGACCAAGCAACCCTGCGCTCAGGTGCCGTCCGCTCGCGCAGAGCGGCACGGAGCTGTGCATCTTGGGTCGCGGTGTGCGGTCGGCCGTCGCGCCGTCGCACCGTGCCCTCAGTTGCGCGACCAAGCAACCCTGTGACGCTCAGGTGCCGTCCGCTCGCGCAGAGCGGCTCGGAGCTGATATTCTGATGTGCTTTCTGTGTTTCTCGTGTCTTGCTATTTCATTCTCGCTTTTCCTTGCTCCTTATTGTTCTCGCGCGCGGGCTTGGGTTGGTTTGGGCTGCTTTTCTCGCGGTCCCTCCCGCCCTCCCCGCGTGGCGAACGTGCTGGCCGCAATCCGCTTCCCTTCGGGGGGGTAGGTGGCTCTCCCTTGCGGAGACGCTGCCGTGGCCTGTGGCAGATGCAGCACCCCCAAAAGAGCCACACTTCGTGGCATTGAAGTTTTTCTCCTGCACGCTTCGCGTCTGCCAGGTCTGGAGAGAGAAGGTGCGAAGCGGAAATCGCACCTGAAATGGCCCCCTTGGGCGCGCGAGCGCGGATTCGCGCTCAGGATGCCCGCCTGGGCGCACGAGCGCATAATTTCGCTCAGATTGCCCGTCCGGGCGCGGGAGCGCGAAACCGCACCCGGAATGGCCTGCTTGGGCGCGCAAGCGCGGATTCGCTCTCAGGATGCCTGCCTGGGCGCCCGGGCGCGAAATTCCGCTCAGATTGCTCCCCTGGGCGTGGGAGCGCGAAATCGCACCTGCAATGGCCCGCTTGGGCGCGCTATCGCGGATTCGCGCTCAGGTTGCCCACCTGGGCGCACAAGCGCTAAATTGCGCTCAAATTGCCCGTCTGGGCGCCGGATCGCGAAATCGCACCTGCAATGGCCCGCTTGGGCGCGCGAGCGCGGATTCGCGCTCAGGTTGCCCGCCTGGGCGCACAAGCTAAATTGCGCTCAAATTGCCCCTCTGGGCGCGGAGCGCGAAATCGCACCTGAAATGGCCCGCTTGGGCGCGCGAGCGCGGATTCGCGCTCAGGATGCCCGCCTGGGCGCACGAGCGCTAAATTGCGCTCAGATTACCCCTCTGCGCGCGAGGGCGCGAAATCGCATCCAGAATGGTCCGCCTGGGCGCGCGAGCACGAAGTCGCACTCCGATGGCCCACCTGGGCGCGCGAGCGCGAAATTACGCACAGATTGCCCGTTTGGGCGCAGGAACGCGAAATCGCACCTGGAATGGCCCGCTTGGGCGCGCGAGCGCGGATTCGCGCTCAGGATGCCCGCCTGGGCGCACGCGCTAAATTGCGCTCAAATTGCCCCTCTGGGCGCGAGGGCGCGAAATCGCATCCGGAATGGTCCGCCTGGGCGCGCGAGCACGAAGTCGCGCTCCGATTGCCCACCTGGGTGCGCGAGCGCGAAATTGCGCACAGATTGCCCGTTTGGGCACAGGAACGCGAAATCGCACCTGGAATGGCCCGCTTGGGCGCGCGATTTGCGCTCAGGATGCCCGCTCGGGCGCGCGATGCCAATTTTTCGCTCAAATTGCCCGTGTCTGGGCACAAGAGCGCGAAATCGCACCCGGAATAACCCGCTTCGGCGGGGACGCCAATCGCGCTCGGAGCGCCGCTCTGGGCGGGCGAGCGCGGAAGCGCGCTCTTGCCCATCTGGGCGCGGAAAGGCGATACACCCCTCCAAAACCCATTTTGGAAGCGGGAGCGCGTAATCGCACTCGGATGCCCCTTCGCGCTCGGATTGCCCATCCGGACGGGTTTGCGCATTGCGCAAGGGCCCTGGGTTTGCGCTTGCGCCGGGCCCCAGTGGGGTTTGCCCAATTGGGCAGGGATCCCCTGGGCATACCTCGTTGGGCAGGGACCCGTTCCCCATTTGGAAGCTCCTCCCAGCTGGTTCGTTTGCACAGCTACCAGGGGCCCTGGGTGCGCGCGATTTCGCAGGGACCCAATGGGCAGGGACCCGCGGCCGTCCGCTCAGGCCACGCGGGCTCTTCGGGCAAAGTGACAAAACGGCAAGCCAAACCGGATGGCGACGAGGAGCGCGAGCGCACATGGCGACGAGAAGCACGCGCTTGCGACGAGGAAGCCCTGGCCAGCAATGGCGCGGGCCTGGGCTTGGCAACGAAGCCACGGGCGCCCTGCAGGACGGCACTCGCCGACGCGGACACGGGACCGGGTATGGCAGCCAGGCCAGGGACCCTGGGCGAACGGCGTGTAGCAGCAAAGGCAGGGACGCACTGCGAAATGGACCCGCCAACGCGGGCACGGGCCCTGGCAACAAGGCCAGGGGCCCACTAAGACAGCGGCCACTACCGGCGCCAGCGCAGGGTGTGGCAGCCAGGCCAGGGACCCACCGGTCAGAGGCACAAGCCAGCCTCGCCACTGGCATAAGCGGGGGTTATTGGCAGAGCCTTGTTGGTTGCCTCACCCACGCCTTGCCTGACAGGAGAACCTCCAGGTTGGCGACAAGAATTTGCCGACGAGGAAGGCGCTGGCCAGCCAGGGCACGGGCCTGGGGTATGGCAGCAAGGCCAGGGACCCACTGGTGAGAGGCACAGGCCAGCCAGGGCACGGGCCTTGGGTTTGGCAGCAAGGCCAGGGACCCCCTTGACACACACACAGGGGTCTTCGGCAGAGCCTGGTTGGTTGCCTCGCCCTTGGCAAAAACGGGAATCATCGGCAGAGCCTTGTTGGTTGCCTCACCCACGCCTTGCCCAACAGCAGAACCTGCACCTCGGCGACGAGGAGCGCGGGGACGTGGCAGACGAGGAGCGCCGGCAGACCAAAGGGAGAGCGCGGGCAGACGGCGACGAGGAAGGCGCTGGCCAGCCAGGGCACGGGCCTGGGGTATGGCAGCAAGGCCAGGGACCCACTGGTGAGAGGCACAGGCCAGCCAGGGCTGGGGCCCAATGCGTGCGCTGCACGCCTCCTGCCCAAGCCTGCGCAAGGGAGCGCAGCAGCGCGGGTAAAATAACAAGTGATTTAAGGGCCGAGAAAGGCGGGGCGCAGTGGTGGAAGAACGCAGCGTCCCTGCCCGAAGAGCTTGTGCAGGGCCAGGGCGGCTGGTCTTCCACCGATGTGATGCGGAACTTCTACACAAAGTTTTCCGCAGCAGCTAGGAAAGAGCGCCTGCTGGAAGCCGCCGCCCGTGCTGCGTGCTCGGTTGCACAGCCGTCTGCGAGCCGACCGGCTGTTGGCCGTGTCGGCGAACACGCGCACACCAATGGATTCCGCGCCCAATTGGAAAATTTGGGCGCGTTCCGCCGCCATGGCACCAACGCGCACTTCGGCGTATTCCGCGCTAAGATTGCGCACAGGCGCTGCTGCGGTCTACCGTTCCCGGTGCAAACGCGCAGTTGGCGCATTTGGCGCCCCAGGCGCCCCGCGAGCGCCTTACGAATGCCCCGCGGGCGTCCCACGAGCGCGCCGCCAGCGCCCCCCGAGCACCCGCAGACGCCCCGGCGAGCGCCTAGCGAGTGTCCTGCGAGCGCCCTTGCAAGCCCCGCGGGCGCACCCGAGCGCTCCGAGCGTCCCGCAGGCCAGCGCCTCGCGAGGAGTTTGCGGGTGGCCTGCGGACGCTGCCCCTGAGCCCCACGAGTGTCCCCCGAGCGCCCTGTGGGGCGCCTAGACAGACACTGCGCGGTCGCCTCGCGGGTGCCCACGAGCGTCCTGCGAGCGCGAGCGCGCCGCAGGCGTCCCGCGAGCGCCTGCAGAAGGCCCCCGAG
Organism: Prorocentrum cordatum; assembly: GCA_963575745.1. Lineage (NCBI taxonomy): Eukaryota > Dinophyceae > Prorocentrales > Prorocentraceae > Prorocentrum > Prorocentrum cordatum. The sequence continues at coordinate 63,492 of CAUYUJ010018244.1, read as the reverse complement.
CGCCCTGCCGACGGCCCCGTGGGCGACTGATTCGCAAGTGCAGAGCGAGCGGCCCGCGGACGCCCGCCTTCGCAGGCCCGCCTTCGCACCTGAGGATGCGCAAGTGGGCTCCCAGCGGGCTGCCCCCAATAGAATGCGCATTGGACCCACGCGAGCCGCCCTGGCACGCACGCAAACGTGATGAGCTCCCAGCGGGCCGCTCGTGGACACCCAGCGGGCCGCCCAGGAATGCGTACTGAACTCCTCGCGACCCGCCCAGACACGTACGCAAACGCAACGAGCTCCCAGCGGGCCGCTGGTGGGCCCCAGCGGGCCGCCGCGAACGCGGTTGGCCTTGCGGGTCGCCCTGACGCGCACACAAACGCAACGAGCTTGCGGGGCCGCTCGTGGACTCCCAGCGGGCTGTCCCAGATTGCGTGCTGAGCTCCTCGCGGGCCGCCCAGACACGCAAGCAAACGCAACGAGCTCCTAGCCGGCCGCTCGTGGGCTCCCAGGGGCCGCCCCGAATGCACATCGGGCTCCTCGCGGGCCGCCCTGACGCACGCAAACGCAACGAGCTCCCAGCCGGCCGCGCGTGGGCCCCCAGCAAGCCGCCCCGAAAACATAATAAACTCCTCGCAGGCCGCCCAGACGCGCACGCAAGCGCACCGAACTCCCAGCGGGCCGCTCGTGGGCACACATCGGGCCGCCCCGATGCGCATTGCTCCTCGCGGGCCGCCTAACGCGCACGCAAACGCAACCAGCTGCAAGCGGGCCCGTGGATCCCAGCGGACCTCCCCACATGAGCATTGGCATTGCAACCTAAGCGCGATACCCAGTACCCTGGCGCCCGCGCTCACAGATCTGTAATCTGAGCACGGTTTCGTGCTCACTGGCGACGGCGCCCCCGAAATTGCACACTGAAGCGGTTCTGAGCAGCCCAGCGCCCACGCACTCAGATCTGCAATCCGAGCGTGGCCCGTGCTCGGAAACGCAGCCTGGGCCCAAACTCGGGTACTCTGGCGCCCACGCGCACAGTTGCAATGGCCCTGCAGAGGCGGCTAACTGGCGCGCAAACCTGCAGCCATGCCAGGCGGCCTTCCGCCACGCCAGCCTGCAGCCATGCACTTTCCGCGCAAAGGGCCGACATGCCTTCCAGCACGCAAACCTGCGACCATGCGCTTTCCGCGCAGAGGGCCACACAGCAGACAGCCTTCTGGCGCGCAAACCTGCGACCATACGCTTTCCGCGCAGAGGGCCAAACGGTGTGCAGGCGGTCTGCGCGCAAACCTGCGACCATGCGCGTTCCGCGCAGAGGGCCAAACAGTGTGCAGGCGGCCTTCCGGCGCGCAAACCTGCGACCATGCGCTTTCCGCGCAGAGGGCCAGTGAACAGGCGGCACCCGGCGCGCAAACCTGCGACCATGCGCGTTCCGCGCAGAGAGCCAAACAGTGTGCAGGCGGCCTGCCGGCGCGCAAACCTGCGACCATGCGCTTTCCGCGCAGAGGGCCAAACAGTGTGCAGGCGGCCTACCGGCGCGCAAACCTGCGACCCTGCACCTCCCACGCAAAGGGCCAAGCAAGGCGCAGGGTCCGTGTGCTCCTCGAATTTCACTGCCCCCCAAATCGCTGCGCGATTATATATGTTACAGGTCGACTGCTGTTGAATCTTGGGAGAAAGTAGACAGTGTAGGACCAACAGCCACTCCTAGCACGGCTGAGCGCGCGCTTGCTTCAGATGACACCAAATGGTTCGTGATTCACCTATTGCATCCAACAGCGGAGCCAAGCGACGCGAGATCACGCCACTGACAAGAACCTCGGGGACCGAGCACGCCTGCCCTAGGTCGCCCCTCTCTCTCTCTCTCTGCCCCGAACGCCTCTCTGGCGATCGCCTCGGAGGAGCGCCGCCAGACGGACCTCGCAGCCACGAGCGGACAGACAGACGGCAGACGGACGGACAGACAGACGACAGGACGGACCGACAGACCGACCGAACGACTGGCCAACGCCCCCCACAGCGAAGCACGAGAAAAACAACCTTCGCTGGCGCCACAGAGCAATCCCGCGGAGCCAAGCTCCGCAACTCCCAGTAGGGAGCGGTCGCTGCCGCGAGCTTGATGCAAAGAGGAACAGAGGCCATGATGCCAAGAGGCATGGGGTCCGTGTGCTCCTCGAATTTCACTGCCCCCCAAATCGCTGCGCGATTTAGGGGCGACCGAAAAGCTGCAGGCATTGCCCACGAGCTGCGGCAGAAGCCCAAGTGACAACTGCAAATTGCAAGTGCGAGCTTGCGAGTGGCAGCGTTTTAAACGCATTGGCAAAATCCTCCTTGCGCAGCGCGGCTCCGCCGACGCTGGCCAGCATGACCTGGCACACCACGGCCAAAAACTTATCGAGAGTGCCGTGCTGCACCGTCTCGCCAGGAGAGACAGCCTCGTTAACTTTGGAAGCAGAAAAATCGTCTATACAACGCGCGCTGCGCGACCAGGTCCCCGCACGCTCTTTCCAACCTTCGTCCGCAGGGAACGGGGCGCTCACGACGCAGCTGTCCTGGAGAGAACGCCAACGGGCATGCCCTTCGGCAATTTCCCGTTCGCATTTCGCTTCGAAAATCTGGCTGACCGCGGGGTCCAGCTCGACTGGACGCTGGACACGGTGAAGGGTGGCTTGGTTTATCGCTTGAGCTTGCGCTCTTAAACTCGCTGCGCTCTCCGAGCACTTTTTAAAAGGAATGCTGGGCAGCACCCCGCTTCGCGGAAGTGCGCCGATCAGCGGGAACCCTTGCTTTAAATCGACCACCAATCGCTGGTCAGGCCAACCTATGGCTTGCAGCATTTCTTCGAGCACAAGCAGATTCTTCTCAGGACCAAGAACACTTTGGACGTGCTCTGGCAAGGATGCCAGTTCGCGCGCCCAGAGCGGGTCCAGCACTCGCTTACGATCGCGCCAATACTGCAAGCTGTCAAATCGTGCCTGCGCCAGAGAAGCGCCGTCCAGCGCCAGCTCTCTCTCGAGCCACTCCGCCACGTCAGACGGCGGCGTGGGTGCATCCTCGCACGGAGGCAAAGCAAGTGCCCACTCTAGATGCTCCAAAGCGCTTAAATCGCCCACGCCTGCACTGAGCAAGAAACTATTTACAAGACCCCGCAGCCGGGATTTCCCCATTAAACCCTGGCGCCGCCTGGCAAGGCTGGCCGCCGAGAGCGTGAGAGGGCTCGGATTCCCCATCAAAGCGGGAGACCTCCGAACTGGACCCGCAAGGGCTGCTGCTGCCGCGCTGCCCCGCTCACTTCATTTTGGACTGTATCCAGCCGCCGCGCTGTTGCCAGCCGCCCTGCCTGCGGGGCCACGGGCTGCGCGAGTGCGGCGGCGCCACCGGGGACAGCGACCGCGGGCCCGGCACAGCTGCCCCGGAAGAGCCCTTCGAAGAGCCCTCCAGCTTCCCCTTGCCGCCGCTGGCCTTGCCGCTGCCGCCCCTGCCGATGCTCGCCTTGGCCGCCTCGGAAGCCCGATCCTTGACCTTGTCTTTGGCGTCGCGGACCAGGTCGGTGTCAAGCTTGCGCATGAACCGCTTCCACTGGTCGTCGCCCTTCTCCAAAGCTTTCGCCATGGACCTCCGAGCGAGTATGTCGTATTGGTACGACGTCCGCACGCCGCCGCCCTCGTCTGAGAGCTTGCTGAGCAACAGGGTGTAGCCCAGGACGTCCACGGGTGTGACGACCTTCATCAGCACGAGCTTCATGCCCCAATCGAGGATGTGCGACTGGAAGCAAGCGTACGAGGGGTAGTCCAGCTCGCTCGCCCCCTTGGCCTTCTTGAACTCCGCCATCTGGCGGTGCCGCTCCGGGACGCTGCCGTCTCCCACTGATGCGTCGACCCGGGGAAGCTTGGAGCAAGGGGGCCGGAAGTGCTTTTGCAAGTCCTCCCCCTCGGCGCTCCCGACGTAGAGACGCCCTTTCTCTCTGGCCACCCGGCCAGCGGACTCGAAGACAGCCAAGTTCTCCTCCGAAGGGAGCCCGTCTTCTGGAAAGTCCTGCAAGCCGAGCTCGGCGACCCGGTCCGCCAATTTGAAAGGCAAGGCCTTCGCTGAACGTTTCTGTGAGGCCGCTTGTGCTTCAAGGTAGTCCCTCATCGTGGACGCGAGGGTAGCCTCTGGCGTCGGCGCAAGCGGCGTCATCTTGCCACACTTCTCCTGCGCGCGGAGCGTGAAGGCGACCTGGGCTGGCGCCACTGCCCACCCCCGGAAATCACTGCTCTCCCCATCGGTGCCGCTGTGCGGCTTTTCGCCAGGCTTGATGGCCGTCGTGGTCACATCACGCATGACCGGCTTTGAGAGATCCAGCGGGGATGTGGTTCCCACCGTCTCCGCGAGGAGGCGGCCCACGGACAAGTACCAAAACAAGTCGTGGCGCGCCTTGGGTGCCGGATCGACGCCGACCAGGAGGAAACACCATTCCTCCGCTGCCGCCTTGCTGGCTCCGTTGAAGGCGTGCTGGGGGAGAGCCTGGACGAACGCAGACACTTCAGACTGCTCAAAGGGCATCGCCGAGAAGCCGAAGGACAGTTGGCGGCAGGGTGCTGAGCGAAGCGGCGAAGACAGAGATTCTTGGACCTGAGCCAATACGTTGGCGGAGGAGGATTCCTGCTATGCCTTGCCGACGCCGTCGCGACTCCCAGGGGCGACGAGCGCAACGGCGATGATGAAGAGCGCCAGTTTTGGCGATGGGCCGAGCGGCTGGCGAGGGGGCTTTCGCGCATCCCACGCTATAGACAATCCCCATCCAGGCGGATTTGCACCGAGAATGCCCATTCGGGCGAATCTGCGCCCACGATGTCCAATTCGAGCGAATCGGCGCTCGGAATGCCCATCTGGGCGCACCCGCGCAAAGAATGCGCTTTGGGCTGCCCATTCGCGCGAATCTGCGGCAACAATGTGCAATCCGAGCGAATCCGCGCTCAGGATGCCCATTTGGGTGAACCCGCGCAAAGAATGCGATTTCCTTCGCGGCAACGCCGTGAGCGCACATTCGCGAGCTGGCGGCCAGGATGCCCACATGGGCGAGATCCGCGTGCCGGTGCCAATCCAGGCGAAGTGCACGCAGTTGCGCTTTCGGGCGACGTGCGCCACCATTCGAGCAAACGCCGCGTAGAACGCACAGAGCCATGGCAAGCCCGCGCGCAACACCCGATTTAGGCGAAACCGCGCGTAGAATGGCCGCTCGGACGAAAACGCGCCTGGAATAACCATTCAAGCGCGCACTCGGACGGAGACGCGCACAGAATGCCTGTTCGGGCAAAGCAGAGCCCAGATCGCCCATCCGAGCGAACCGCGCAGAGAATGCCAGATTAGGCGAAAGCGCGCCCGTATTTCACACGAGCGGCCCCGCGCACAGATACAGCACCCTGGCGAGGACGCTCCCAGACGCCCATCCGGCCGACCGCGCCAACAATGCACATGCGAGCGACAACGCGCAGAGTTCCCATACTGGGGAAAGCGCTCCCGTCCGGGCGCAGCGGCGCCCGGCGTTTGAACGGTAGCCGGCGCCGGGGCGAGAGCGAACAGCAACTGCCACAGGTGCTACCAGAGCACTCGGGGCAGTCTGGGACGAGAAGCCTGCCAATCAATCACCAACCAGCCGCCAGCACTGGCCACTACGGACTGAGAGAAAGGCCGCCGACCCGCGTGACCGCGATACCAGCCTGCGCAGGCTGAGGAAAGAGCCGTTGCGCCATCCGGCCGCCACCAGCCTCCGGCCAAAGCCCAACCGGGCTAAGGGAAACGCCGCAAGGCCGTACGGGACCAGCCCATCCGGGCCACACCGCCCGCTTGTGGGCCAGCCCCTCCAGGCTGAAGGGAACGCCACTGAGCTCCCCGGCTCCGGGGCAAGCCCACCGAGCTGAGGGAAACGCCGCCGGGCCGTCTGGCCATAGGGAGATGCCACTGGGCCGTCCGGCCACGGGGCAAGCCCATCCGGGCTGACGGAAATGCCCCTGGGCCGCGCGGCCACGGGGCAAGCCCATCCGGGCTGAGGGAAACGCCGCCGAGCCGTCCGGGCATAGGGAGATGCCACTGGGCCGTCCGGCCACGGGGCAAGCCCATCCGGGCTGAGGGAAACGCGCTTCCCCAGGCAGCCCTGCGCAGAAGTTTCGCAGAAGCTTCGCAGGCGCATCGGACACGCCTCACCACGGCCCGTCCGCCAAGCTGCCGAGCAAGCTGAGCGCCATCCGGCGCAACGCCAAGCACCCAGGAGCATGGCCGAGAGGCCGCCAACCAACAACCAACCCCCAGCCATCCGAGCAGAGAGGACGAGGAGGAGAGGACCACCTGCCGCCCAGCAGCACCCAGGCCGTGAGAATGCCCCAGCCAAGGACGAGGAAAGGAGAACCGCCTGCCGTCCAGCAGCGCCCAAGCCGTGAGAATTCCTCTGTGGTGCCAGGAAGAGGAGAAGCCAAGAGGCCCCAGAAAGGCCTGCCCCGCGATTTTCCTGCCCCGCAAACCGCTACGCGGTTTGCGGGCTATAAAAAGCAAGAGCAGACTGGCGAGCGGTTTGCAGTTCGGCAACCGACATTGAAACCGATCTCGCAAACTGGCCGTTTAAAAATGTTGGCACGCGCGGGCTATCGTCGGCTTCTGGCAAGCCGCTGGCCCAGCGCAAGTGGTCGCTCGGACCCAAGCTACGCAAATCCTCGCGGGCGCTAAATGCAGAGAAAGCTGCCTGGACAGCTTCGAGTAGAGAATTTGCTGACTCACTTGACCTTGAACTGGTGCCTGGAAGCGGCGACTCCTCCGTGTCGTCTGATGCTTCCTCCGAGATATCACTCCCGGCGCCCTCGACTAGTGGTGCTTGGCCCACTCACCACTTGTTTCCCCAACTGTTGTACTGCTGATTGCCGGAGCGGGGGCTGCGAGACCTGTGCTGATAATCGGTGCCCGCCGTGCCCTTGGGTCGCTTGGCCGGCGACCGGACAGGCCGGTTGTCAGCCTCTGTGCCGTCGGAACTCTTCTTGCTCCCCTTGCCGCCCTTGTCGGTGACGCCCTTGGCGCAGCCTTTGGGCTGACCCTTCGACTGCTGCCCCTTAGCTGTCACAGCCCGGCCAGCCTCCGTGAAGCTTTTGTTTACTTTGTCTTTGGCGTCAGCTAGGTTTTCATGATCGATTTTGGCGAAGTAAGGCGCCAAATCTACGACGTCTTCCTCCAGAGCCCTGGCCATGGCCCTCCAACATCGTATTGGTAAGCTGTCCTGACTCCACCGTGTTCCTCGGCGATTCGCACGATGTTGTGGGCGTGCGCAAGGAAGTCAGCCATGCTGCATGCCTTGGTGAGGATTACCTTGAATCCCCACTCGTGCAGGTGGCCCATGAACGTGGCAAAGCCAGCGTAGTCGACTTTGTCCATCCACGCCATGTTCCGCTTGGCGGCAGCGCTCTGCTTCACCCGCTCCTCGTAAGAGCCGTCCCCCACGACAGCGTCGATCATAGGAGTCCGGCTCCAAGTTGGGCGGTGGTGATCGCGCAGATCCTCGCCCTCAGCGGACCCGACCCACGGCCTGCCTTTGTCGTGCGCGATCTTCCCCGCCGCCTCGAATTTCGCGAGGACCTCCTCTGACGGGAGTGCATCCTTGGCGAAATGCTGCATGCCCAGCTCGAGTTTCCGGTCCTGCAACTTGAAACTGAATCCTTTCGCCTTCCCTTTCTGCAGCGCCTGCGACTGAAGTTCCGCAAATTGCTTCACTGCTTCAGCCATGCCCGAAAGCTTTTTGTTGTTGTGGGCCACCTCTGGTGGCACCGATGGTCCTGGCGAGGCTTTCTTCGCGCGCGCCCCCTGCACCTTGAGTGCCAAGACAATCTGTGCGGGCGACACTTTCCAGCTCTTCCACGGGTCGTCCTGTTCGGTGGCATACGGGGTGGCGTGAACGGGAATGCTCGCCTTGATCATGTCCCGCATGTGAGGTCTTCGAAGTCGGCTGGCGCGATGCTGCCTCCCGTCTCGGCCAGCAGCCGCGCGACGGACACGTAGTGGAAGAGATCGTGCTTCTTGGCGGGGTCGACGTCGACATTGATGACGAAGTCCACCCACTCACGCACCTGATCCGCCAGCGCCGTTGAAGGCTCCACTGGCGGCGGTAGCGATCATCGCCGTGACGTCACTCGGAGATAAAGACATCTTACGACGCGTAGAATCATATTGCTCTGCGTGCTAGGACACAAATCTGCAATTCAGACACCTTGTCTGAGCCATCACAGATACAGTGGACAGCTGAAAAATCCCCTGCCGCAGGTGGATACCTGGCCTCTCTTCCGACGAGACAAAGAGGAGAGCGGCCTCAGGCATGGTGAGAGCAACCGTATTTCCGATTTCTCAAACATGCAGGCAGGCAGCTCCTCCAAAGATGCCTTCAACCAAGACTTCCTTTCGCAAAATCAATTCTGACGCCGCCTGCTGCCGCCACCAAAACACGCGACACCAACCTGTGAGAGGCTGGGCAAGGTCTGAGTTGTGAGAGGGCCGATTGCCTGAGGCGTGCTCGTCTGAGCTCGTGCGGCACAACGCACGAGACAGGAGACGATAACCTGCTCAGGCGCGGTCTGCACTGCGGGGCAAAGCGTAGCCAGCGCTGATTGCGATGCTTATCCCCCTCCGCAGCCTGAGTGCACCACCCAGGCCTCCGGAGGGCGTCATAAGCGCGCCTGCCGAGCACTGCGTGCGATGCTGCCCCGGTGGAGAACCTGCCTTGCCACGCTGGCTCCCTGCAGCTTGACGGTGCTGGGCTGCCGTCAGAGAAAGGATCCCCCTGACGCCACCACGCCGCCGACGCGATTCAACTTTGTCGCCGCCGCCGCCAGAGGACACAGAGCAAATTTGAATGATGAGATGGATGAGTGAGCGCCCATCTTTGGGGCGAGCGCGTCCGCTTGGACGCGGCGCGAAGGGGCTTACGCTCGCCCTTCGCGATAGAATGCTGTCCGTCGCCGCGGAGCAGGCGAATCCGTCTCCAAACAGTTTCTTTCCTGGTGGGTGGTCTGGGTGACCCCATCCTTTATGTGAGGCGCGCCGTCTTGGCGGGCAACGCCGTCAAGGCGACTCGCTAGAGGGCGCGCGCAGCTCGACTGCGCGCTATTGCAACGACGCGAATGTCAGCATCGCCTTGGAGCTAAGGCAACAGGAAACGCAGCCAAGGAACTGCTTGCTGAGGCGCTTCCGACCCACGCTTCTTTGGCGCCCATTTTTTGGGCCGAAAATCTTCGGAAATCCGATGGGCCGAGTTCCCATGGGGAATCCGTTCAGTTGCAATCTCAGCCGCCGTGTTTTCAGCAGCCGCACCAGAATTTAATTCTGAGTTTGCTGGTGAAAGGCCGTCAGCATGGATATTCCGGTTTCGCGCCGTTTGAGACGCAGGCCCCCCGGGGTCGGTCGAGGACGGGCGTGCTGCACAAATGCAAAGCACCCCTGCCCCCGTTGTGTGCAGATGGGGGATTAGCAAATGCTCCCCCATCAAGGACTAGCCACACATCCGAGCCCGAGTGCCCCAGAGTGTGTCCGTAGCCCCTGCTTCTGGCTCGCGCGGTCGAGACGGCCAGGTCACTGCATTTTGGCGCGCCTGGGCACCAGAATGAGAAAGAAACTAAGCACTAGAAAGCAAAAAGGGGATTCACAATGCAATTTCGCGCGGACGCCCACGAGCGCTAATGTGCGCTGAGCTTGCGAATCTAAGCAGCGCCAGCGCAGTAGAACGCAGAAAGGCGTTCAGAATGCCATTTTGGGCGCGCGAACGCTGAGGAGCGCTTTGCTGCGCTGAGATTGCGAATCTGAGCGCGCCTGCGCTCCAGAACGCAGAAGGGGCACAGAGTACAATTCTGGGCGCGCGGACGCCACAAGCGCTCAGATTGCGAACGTGGGTGCTCCTGGAATCAAAGCCCAGAAAGGCGCTCAGGATGCAATTTTTTGGGCGCGCGAACACCCAGGAGCGCTAAGTCAGATTGCGAGCCCGGGTGCGCCTGGGCACCAGAACGCAGAGAGGAGCTCAGCATGCAATTCTGGTCGCGCGGATGCCCAGAAGCCTTCAGACTGCAAATATTGGTGCGCCTGGTCACTAGAACGTAGAAAGGAGCTCAGAATGCAATTCTGGGCGCGCGGGCGCCGAACAACACTAAGTCACGCTCAGATTGCGGACCCCGGTGCGCCTGGGTACCAGGCGCCTGGCCACCAGAACGTAGAAAGGATCTCAGAATGCAATTCTGTGGGCGCGGGCGCCCAGGAGCGCGAAGTCGCGCACAGACTGCAAACTGGGTGCGCCTGGGCACCAGAACGCCGAAAGGAGCACACAATGCAATTTTTGGGCACGCGAATGCCCACGAGCGCAAAGTCGCGCTTAGACTGCGAATCTGGATGCGCCTGGGCACCAGAACGCAGAAAGGAAGGAGCATAGAGTGCAATACTGGCACTCGAATGCCACCCCAGTGCACAGTCGCGCTCAGACTGGCCGGCACAGATCTGGGAATGGCAGGCGGCGAGAGCTAGAGAGAGAGCACAGCCCCCACGGGGGCAGCAACGACGCAATCTACATTTCACCGCAGGCGGCAAGGACCAGCGAGAGAGTAGCCCTCACGGCGGGGTGCGAGAATGGCGCTCAGCGGCACCAGAAATGCACTGAGGACCGCAAGCATTGGAAACCAACAAGGAGCCTGCGCCCCGGGACGCCCGGTCCTCTGGCGAAGAGGGCCGGAGAGCGTAGCTCGACAGGCCTGGGTTTGCCGCTCGCGAGGAGGCAGGGAACCTCCACGTCGCACGAGGTAAAGCCGGCGAGAAGGCAGCGACCCCAAAGTGACTTGTGGGCGCCCGCGAGAGGGCTTTGCCCGCGAGAAGGCAGCGAGGTAACCTGCACGCAGCATGCCACACGGAACCCGGCAGAGCCCGGGAGACGTGCGGCCTGAGATTGCCCGCGAGAAGGCAGGGACTCTGGCTGTGCCCGCGAGAAGGCAGGGACCCTGGGTTTGCTCGCGAGAAGGCAGGGACCCTGAACTTGCCCGCGGAGGCGGAACCAGAGAATGATAAACACGGTGGCCTGAGTTTGCTCGCGAGAAGGCAGGGATTCTGGGTATGCCCGCGAGAAGGCAGGGACCCTGGCTTTGCCCGCGAGAAGGCAGGGACCCTGAACTTGCCCGCGAAAGGCGGAACCAAAACCGCCGCCAGGCGGTTTTTACTAATCCGAGCTCCTGCGGGCTGCCGCCCGCCGCCTGGCTCGGCTGGGCGCCACTTGCAGCAGCAAAACCGCCGCCAGGCGGCTGCGGCCGGCCTGCGGGCGCCGTCCCACGCGGAGAGCGTTCGGTCACCAGAGAGCCTGAGAAGGCGGCCCTTGCCGACAAGCTCTCAGGCACGTGCCTGCGAGGGAGCGGGCGCTGCCACAGCGCACCAGCCCTTCGCTCGTGCTTTGGCCTGGCTTGGCCCTGCTCCCCGCGGAGACCGAGAGCGCCTCCTGTGGGGCGACCAGAGCGGCTGACCCAAGAGACTAGCACCGAGAATACTTCCGCCTCCGAAAACGCAAGCCGGCCCGCCAGGAACCGCTTGCCCGCGAAGCAGGCGCAGAGGCGTGTGAGCGGGAGCAGAGGAGGCGAGGCGAGCACGCTTGAGCCTGCTCCACATGATTTTCCTGTGCCGGAAACGAGTTTACGCTTCATCAAAGAAGAGCTGGGCCGCGCCTAGAAAGAGCGCAAGGCCGCAGCAGACAGAGCGGCCAAGGCCCCCGCCGAGGCAGGGGCGGCAGGCGCTTCCCCTGCCCAGCTCAACTCCGCTATCTCTCTTGGACAGGACGCCCGGCTCAAGGCGTTCTCGGAGCAGCTCCTTGCGCGGGGAGGCCCGCCTTGCAGGCTGTGCTGCCGCGCGCAGGCGGCGGCGCCGTCGCCGCGGGGGCCCGCGCGGCCCGCCTCTGTCATTTGCGACGCCGTTGCCTCCGGCGCCGCCGCCGCGGCAGCCGATGCCGAGGCGCAGCGCCCGCGCGCCGAGCGCTGGCGGCTCGAGCAACAGCGCGCTGCAGACGCCGCTGTCGCGCTGGCCGGGGCCGACGCCGCCCACCGCCAATTCCGCGCCTGGATCAATTTGCAGAATGCGGTTGCAGCTGGCGGCGGCGACGCCGAGGCTTCCGCCGCCGATCAGCTCGCCGGAGCCCCAGGGTCAAGCGGCAGCTTGTGGCAGGGGTCTTGGACGCGATTCCTTTCGAGGCTGCCGAGAAAAAGTGCAGCGCAGGTGAAGCCCCTGCCGACTCGTCGGGCGATGGCCAGGTGTGCCCGCGCTGGTCCTTCGCCGCGGCCAGTGTCAGTGGCCGTTCTGGGTTGGGGGCTATTCTCATGCGTCGCGATGTTCAAAGCCCAGGCGCCGGCGATCCTGGAACGCCACCTACCGCGCGACCTGCGAAACTCTTGGGAGCAGAAACTAAGGCAACTGCAGCGGAGAGCCACCCTGACGCCGGCCGCTGCCACTCAGGCAGGGGGCACGTCGGGGGGGCTCGCTGCATCGCGCACCTCGGCATCGCGGTTCGCGCGAGCTCGAGCGCGCTCCTTCTACCTTTTCCCGGGGGGGGCGGGCGCTTCATTGCTCAGGTTTGGCTCCAGGAGGTCTCCTTTGTTTCTCGCAGCGCAGCGCGCTTACATCGCAGCGAAGGCCTGTCTCCGCGCAGTTGGCGCATCCTCGACGAGATACCCAGATCATCAAGAAGGTTTCGCTCTTTAAAATTATTCCTCGCATGTACATTCACGCGTTCCCACACGTGCAATGGGCAACACGCATACGTGCAGCTGGCTGGGGCCGCCCTGGGAAACCTCCAGGGCACCCAACCAGCGGAACGCGAGGGAGCGGGTGGGCGGGGAAAGCAACCACCCGAGAGCAGCCTGCACCGCGGCAGCGGCAGCCCCACGAGAAGCGATGCGCACGCGCACCCCCTGACGCAGGCGCTGCTGCGTCCGCGTGCTGACGCAGGGTCCACAGGGCCCCTGGTGGCCAACGGCAGACGGACACGGACGGACGGACACGGACAGACGGGCAGAGAGGGAAACCACCCTGAACGGGCCAGGCGTGAGCAAGAACTTCCCCTCCAACTCCGCAGCCTCCGTAGGAAGCTACAGGCCATGAGCCAATCGCACGAAGCTAGGAGGCCAGGAAACCAAGAGGCTAAGAGTGAAGAATCCTACTCCTCAAATTTCACTGCCCCCCAAACCACTCGTGCCTCGTGATTTAGGGGCGACTAAAATTATTCCTCGCATGTACATTCACGCGTTCCCACACGTGCAATGGGCAACACACATACGTGCAGCTGGCTGGGGCCGCCCTGGGGCCGGCCGCCTCCCACTTGCCCGCGAGCTCCTCTGACGGCAAAGCCTCTGGGGGAAACTCGTGGAGCCCGACCTCGCGGATCCTGTCCGCCAGGCTGAAGGACAGGCCCTTTTTCGGCTGCAAGCCAGCTTGCTCGACAAAGTCGCGCATCACCTCTGCGAAGGCATCACTAGCGTCGCAGCAGGGGCCACGTCACTGCTGCTTGGTCCTGCGCCGCTGCTGCCAGCGGTGCCTGCCTGGGCCACGCACATGCCCTGGACGCGCAAAGCGTACACGAGCTGCGCCGGGGAGAATTTCAGAAGCTTCCAAGCCTCCGGGTAATCCTCAGCGCCGAAGGGGAAGTCGTTGGGCTTAATGCCCTGCGTGATCATGCCGCGGACCACCACGTCACTGTAATCACTCGGGTGGGTGCTGCCCGCGAGGTTGGCGAGAGCTGCGGCCACACTGGTGTAGAAACGCAAGTCGTGTTTGGCGCGTGCAGCTTCGTTGACGCTCAGTGCGAACCGCACCCAGTTCAGCCTGTCTGCGGCGGGCGCCCCGGAGAACGCTGCGGCAGGCAAACCCTCGAGATCAGCCTTGATCTCAACGTCTGTGAACGAAACCTGCGCCATGGTGTTGCGGACAACGAAGCACGGATCTGCAGATTGGTTAGCTGGTGAGCAGCAAAGACTGACTCGAACCGTGGAGGCTACGGACAGCACAGTAGCCACACAAGACCGCCGAGCAAAACGTGGGACGAGAAACGGGCAGACCCAGCAAAATCTGCGACGAGGAGCAGCAAACCAGTGCAAGCAGAAACACCTTCACCAACTTGCACCCAAAGGCGCCGGCGAAGCCGCGGTAGCTGGAAACGCCCAGCGTCAACCAACGTTGACGGTCGTTGAGTTTGGTTACCGGCACGCCAGGAGAACCTGGAATGAGCAACTGCACCCCCTCAGCGTTAGCAACGGCCTGAGCAGCCGAGCGCGAGCAATGGGGCGCCAGCCGAATCCAGCGTTAGCAACTGGGAGGACTGGAACCGCCCAGCGTTCCAGAGCACACCTGCCGAACCCAGCGTCAGCAAGGGCCTTTGCAAACTCGAGCGTTAGCTAGGGCTCAGTGTTGGGAGCACGGAGCCGCCCAGCGTCAGCAAGGGCGCACCAGCGAAGCCCAGCGTCAGCAAGGGTACGGTGACTGAGCCGCCCAGCATGAGCTGGGGAACCCAGCGCTAGCAAGAGTATTTGGCGCCTGGAAGCGTTAGCTTAGCCCCCGAAGCGATTTGGGGGGCAGGAAAATATGACGACGGAGCGTGTCATCATCCACTCCTCTCCTCTTGGCCTCTGGGGGCTTCTGGGGTTTGCGTTCGTGGCACAGGACCGGTTAGTGACAGGCAGGCTCGTCTCACATGCCTGGTGCTCTCCTGAGGGAGCAGGCGTATCTGCCTTGCGTCGTGCTCCTGGGCAGCTATCCCTGCCTCACACGCTTGGCGGCTCCACGGGAGCTGGCGGGAACTGTGATTGGGTGTCGGCTCCTCGTGGGCACGTGAGGCGCGTCGAAGGCCTCTGGTGATGGGAGCTCGTGGGTCTCTCGTCGCTGGTGCTATGCTGTTCAAGGTTGAAGGCTTGCTCGTGGGCCCTTCGTCGCCGGTGCTACGCTGTTCAAGGTTGAAGGCCAATTGCACCTGCAGGTAATTGTTTATTCCTGGTGCCGCTGGGCGCCATCCTCCACCGCCGAGTGCTGCAGTTTCGGCTGCCTGTGGGTTGCTTCAAATTAGCGCAAATTAGCGCTCCTGGGCGTCCGCGCGCCCAGAATTGCATTCTGAGCTCCTTTTTCTGCGTTCTGATGCCAGGGGCGCGCCCAGATTCGCAAATTGAGCGCGACTCAGCGCTCCGGCGCGGCGGCCGCGTGTCTATTTAGTACGGGATGTGCGCAAGCCCCCGTGCATCTGCCATCGTCGCCGTGAAAAAGCGGCGCTCCATCTTTTGTCGCCGCCTGGGGTTGCCTCTGACGAGGGGCGCGCGGCCGGGGTCGAGCTTCTGGGGGGCTCAGTGGCATCGCTTTCCGAAGTTGTAGCGAGCTTGTCTGTGAAGATGCCCGTGAAATCGATGTGTGCAGGGAGAGCGGGAGACCGCTCTGAGTGCCATGCTCCCAGGGTACTATTGTTTCTCTCGCTCCATGTCCGTAGCCGCCGGCTGAGGGTACTCTCGTGGTGCACTTCTGCGTACTGCTTCGGTAATCAGCCCACTCTGAACAGCTGTTTTGTCTACCACGTGTCAGCATGTCTTTCTCTCGTGAGGAAATCCAGGCTGATCTCGACGGAATGCCCGGGAGTGCTTTCAACAGCACTTCGGCAGAGCAACGCGAGACATGGGTTCAGTTCGTTCTCAGCTTGGAAGCAGAGCCCAAGGCCAGACACGATCTGCGCTGGTTTACGGCTGTGGCCCGCACGATGAGCGAAGCCGTGAGCAGCGTCCACCCCAGTGACTTCGCGGACGAAGTCATCCGTGATCTGCTGAAATCGAGCATCAAGGTGAATGATACGCCCTTCACTGGAGAGGGTAATCATTCGGGCTGGCAGGCCGTGAAAATAACACCAGCAATGCTCGTGTACGCCCTCCGTGTCCACGACAAGTGCTGCAAAGAGACTAAACCTTCCCAGGAGGCTACGGGCAGCACTGCCTCGAGCGCCGCCGAGGGCCTCACCAAGGCCATGAACGAGTTCGTGAAGTGCCAGGGCGAGGCGAAAACGCCTGGCAAGAAGAGTCTCTCCTACGATCGCGCCACGCGCGCTCAGGAAATCGGCCTCGAGTTCTTTCCCAAGGACGCCCTTCCCAATGAAGATCTGTTGATCAAATGGGAAGCTGCCGGCAAGGTGGCTGCCGAGAACGGGCGCCCCTTCGTGGGAAGCACGGATGGAGATGATCTCCAGCTCCTCCACCGTCCCGCCTGGTCTCGGAGCCCTGTCATCGAGGCGATGCCCACAGAGGGCTCTTGGGAGGACCGCCTCAAGGCGAGTTTCGAGGTCCGCAAGGCCAGAGCCGCAGAGGAGAAGACAACGTTCCACGGATTCGCGACCTTCATTGGTCATTTGTATTCGTGGGGCATGAAGCTCTGCTTCACCGAGGTCTGCGCGCCCACTGAGCTGCTGGCGTACATCTTCCTCGTCACCAAGGTGGCCGAGGAATCCGGCGGCGTCAACACGGCATATCAATATGATCTGCTGGTGCGGAAGGAGATGGCTCGTGCCTTTGAGAACGGCGAGAACACCACAGCCAAGTGGTATTTCACGAACTTGGACCGGGACATGGTCCGTGAGGCCAGGGACAAGGCAGGCGATGCCCTCGCCCGCGCCAGCAAGAAGGGAAGTGGCCGTGGCTCCAGCTCTGCTGCGTCCGCGCCCGCAGCCGCCAGACCGCAGAGTCAGAGCGGGAAGGCGTGGCCGAAGGGTGCTGCAGCGGACAAGCGCCTTGTCAGGTCTCCCAGCCGCCAGCGCTCCAGGACCCCGGCTGCTGCCGGCAAGGGCGGTGGCAAGGGCAAGGACGGCAAGGGCGATAACCGCTCCGGCACCTGGTCCGGCAAGAGCTCCGACTGGAGTGGCTGGAAGGATCGCCGCTGAGACGGCGATGGTGGTCCGGATAGTGACTCGGACTGGGGTACCCGTTCAAGCAGTAGGGAGCGCTCCGCTTCTGCAGTTTTGCCTTTTGCCACTTTTAAGGACGCGGTGGACGCATTGTTGTTCGATGCGCCCCGCGTGGGGGCGATGACTCCCTGGACCCATCTCGAGTGGGCCCACTCTTTGCCTCGCGTCTCTGGCTTTGTACCTCTGCCGCCGCTTCTGGCGCACGCAGTGGAGCGCTCCACGGCAATGAGCGCTGCTGAATTGTGTGCGTTTCGGGCAGAGAAGCTGGAATTTTGGCGCGAGCGGAAACGTGTGACGGGCCACGCCTGGGCACAGGAACGCGCAACCCTGCCGTACCATGTGCGCGAGGTATTGGGTCCAGAGAAGAATATCCGCTTGCTCGCTGAAATTGCGTCTGCCATGGAGTGGCCCGACGCAGCGCTGGCTGAGGATTTAAAGCACGGATTCCCGCTGCTAGGCCAGCTTCCGCGCAGTGGCACTTCGCCTGCAGTGGATTATAAGCCAGACTGCATAAGCGCACAAGTGCTGCTGAAAAGAGCCCGCTCCGGCAATAATTCAACACTGGGGCGGATTCGCCGGTCCGAGATCGCTGAGCCTACGATTTCGCACGCTTTCAATGCCAAATGCGATGAGGAAGTCGAGACGCGGAAGGCTTGGTGGACAACACTGTCGCCGGCGGCTTCCATTATAACGGCTCGGTTTCCTGTGTTTGAAGGTTTCCGCGAGGGCGCAGAGGGCAATTTGATCCCGAAGGTGCGTCTCGTGGATGATTTTAGCGATTCCGATGTGAATGCAGCTACGTCCGTCGGGGAGGCTCTCCCAGTCGACAATCTAGATTCGCTGGTGAGTCTAGCGTCTGCTTTAATCGCAGGGTGCGGCGAGCACGCTGAGATTCGCTTCCGAAAGGAAGATTTCAAGAGCGCGTTTAAGAGTTTACCTCTTCGCACGGACCACTTGCGTTTTGCAGTGGTCTCGTGGGCAGCGGCAGCAGCTGAGAACTCAGGACTGCAGTTGCTCGCGTGTCCTTTCGGGGCTTTAAGCTCGGTGCATTCTTGGCATCGTTTTGGCAGTTTTGTCCAGGCGTTCTTAGCGCAGGAGTTTTTAATTGCCACGCCCCGCTTTGTCGATGATCTGTTCTCGGCCGATCGCAAAGAAGAGCATTCGTATGAATTTGCAGGGCCGAAGGGCACTGCGAATTGCAGTCGCCAGGTGATCAAGCTTCTAGGCTGGGACTTGGATCAAAAGAAATCGGTCGACGATGCATCGAGCGCCACTGTGCTGGGAGTCTGCGCCCGCGCTTGGCCAGGCGCAATTGCATTTTGGATCGGTCGTGAGAAGCTCGAGAAGTGGATCAGTTGTATAGATGGCGCCTTAGAAGCCAATTCCCTTCGGCCAGCTGAAGCCAAGCGTTTGGCAGGTCGGCTCAGCTGGGGCGGCTCGGTAGTATTCGGCCGTGGGGCCAGAGCTTATCTAGCTGCTTTGCATTGGCAAGCAAACAGCAGGAGTGCGAGGATTCCGAGGCGCGTCCGGAATGCACTCCTGTGGTGGCGGCGTTTTCTGGGATCCTGCCCAACGCGCGTGGTCCAGCTGCATCCACGTGAGGTGCAGCGGTGTTTCGTTTACACCGACGCCGCTGGCGATGGGAAGATTGCGTTTGTGCTTTCTCATCCGGCTATGCGCGTTTGGTCTGCTGCCGCAGTGCCCACAGTTGCAAAACGATGGGCCCGACCGCGCCGTACGCAGATTTCTCTGTGGGAATTGGTGGCGGCCGTGTGTAGTTTGCAGTTCCTCCTTGAGCATGGGCTCAAGGATTGCGAGACCATTTTGTTCATTGACAGCAACGTCGCGCTCCATACCCTTGTCCGGGGCGCGAGCCGGCAACAGGATTACAACGAGATTGTCAATGACTTTTGGTTCACTGTAGCCGCTGCAGGCGTCCTGCTGCACGCAGTGCGCGTACCGTCAAAATTAAATTTGGCGGACGGCCCCACGAGAGATGAATCTTTTGAGGCATCTCGTGCCGACTTCGCAAAGCGAGGTTTCCGGCAAATGCGATGGGACTGGCCAGCCCGATTGCCGTGGCACACCCACTGAACAAGGCCGTGCAATCGAGAAATGCATCGGCTGTCATCATCTCATCCATCGTTTGTGGCCTGCAATCGATTGCAGGCGTCCTTCTTTGCAGCTTCCCGCGAGCCGGCTTCACTTTCGAATTGTCAGGGCCGGCGCTGTTCAAGGATCACGTGGTGTGGTGATGCTGCAGAGAATATGATTGACTGCTGCTCGGCAGATTGTGCAGTGACGATTTCCGTAGCGTCTGGCTCGAAGCCGGTTTGGCTTAGCTTTTACATGAGCAGCGGTCTGCTTTCTTTTATCGATGCCAGCCGGGCTGCTGCCCAAGGAACCTCGGTAGGAGACAGACGTGTGCGTCCACGTGCAGACACATGGCTATCACCTCTGTTGCGCAGAGCAGCGGCGGCTTCCGGTCATTCTGGCGATTTGGAGGGATTAGAGCGGAGGTTGCTCCAGGAGGGCGCAGCGCATGCCTCTGATTTCCTCGGCCTTTCAGTCAGTGAGGCAACTGAGATTTGGTCGCCGCTGCAGACTTGGAGCAAGGATTTCGTAGAAAGATTTCTCTGGGCATGTTCGCAATCGAATGTCAGTGCTACACCGTCCGCGCCACCACGGGCGCATGCCAAGCCAATTCCAGCTGCCGGTCCACCGCTGGCGAGACGAGCAGCGGCACCAGGAGATTCAGGGAAGCAGCGGAGAGCCATGGCAGCTTTGGCCTTATGCGCCGCAGCGCGGCGATCTGCACATTTGCCTCCGCCAAAGATTCTGGCCGACGCAATCAGCGCAATGGCTGCTGTCGATGCGTTGCTGCTTGCACCGCCAGCGCAAACGCCCCGGGCAGAAGCGGAACGGCGGTCTCAGAGCAGATCTGGGGAAAGTTTCGAGGAGGAAGCGATGTGGATTGAGTTCTGTGGCTGGAAGGCGAGTGCTTCGGGCTACGCTTCAGCGCTTCGCCTTTACGGACAGAATTGTATTCTACACAAGCTTGAGCCCTGGCCCCCAGCAGATGCGCAAGTGGATGCGTTTGTCGTTCTCTTTCGCAGTGCTTCTTCGCTTGGTAAATACCTTTCGCATTTGAGAACGATCTTGCGATGGATGCGTAGTCCTTTAGGGGCACTGCTCGACGCAAGCCGCGTCGCTCGTGGAGCAGAGAAATCTGGAAGAGCCATTCGGCGAGTAAAAATCCGTGCGACAGCTGATCAGACCCGTAAGTTGGCGCAATGGTGTGTCAGCAACGATCAGCAGGACATTGGTGAATCATGGGTCGTATCTCGGCACTTCTGTCTCAGATATGGTGAAACTTTGCAGTTGGGCCGTCCTCAGGCGCAAGTCGTCATTGAGACCGTTGCTGGGGGAACAGAAGCTGTCCGGATAACTTTCTTCAATCGCAAATGTTGTGCTGAGCCGGTGGAGGTCTCGCGCCGGTGCATTTGCAAGTTGCAGGGCAAGACGCTCTGCGGCGCATGCGTGCTGAGGCGAAGGTTGGCAGACAGCGGGATCCCTTTCGCGAGTATTTCGTATAACGAATCGCTGGCTTGCTTAAAGCTCGCTGCGCAAGCTCTAGGATTCGCCGACGCGCGATCCTGGGGCACTCATGCGTTCCGCCGCGGATGGGCCACAGAAGTTGTGCAGGCCAATGGGCCGGCAGCGCTTTTCTATTCGGGAGGCTGGAGGGGCGTGACGGCCTTCGCGTACACTTCGGCCAAAGCCCGCGGCACGCTGGAGGAAGCAGAATTCTTAATATAATTCTCGGAGTCTTCTGGCGAGGACTGAGCGTGGAAAACAATCAGAGGAATTGCGTGTACGAAATTGATTGTCGCTTCGCGGGCATACACGTGCACACGCACACACACACACACCTGTGTGCATTGGGCTTCCACGTCTGCACAGGTTGTGTCTGTCCAGGATGCGATGTCCTGGGGTGCACAGGGATACTGGTGGCCTTCGCCCCAAGACATCGCCGGCCAGACGTGCGATTAGAGTGTGCCCTGTGTACGCACAGGAGCGCAAACCCACTCAGGGGATGGAGGAAGATTTTCTTAGCCCCCAAATCGCGAAGCGATTTGGGGGGCAGGAAAATATGACGACGGAGCGTGTCATCATCCACTCCTCTCCTCTTGGCCTCTGGGGGCTTCTGGGGTTTGCGTTCGTGGCACAGGACCAATTAGTGACAGGCAGGCTTGTCTCACATGCCTGGTGCTCTCCTGAGGGAGCAGGCGTATCTGCCTTGCGTCGTGCTCCTGGGCAGCTATCCCTGCCTCACACGCTTGGCGGCTCCACGGGAGCTGGCGGGAACTGTGATTGGGTGTCGGCTCCTCGTGGGCACGTGAGGCGCGTCGAAGGCCTCTGGTGATGGGAGCTCGTGGTTCTCTCGTCGCTGGTGCTATGCTGTTCAAGGTTGAAGGCTTGCTCGTGGGCCCTTCGTCGCCGGTGCTACGCTGTTCAAGGTTGAAGGTCAATTGCACCTGCAGGTAATTGTTTATTCCTGGTGCCGCTGGGCGCCATCCTCCACCGCCGAGTGCTGCAGTTTCGGCTGCCTGTGGGTTGCTTCAATTCCCAGCCCTCCCGCCCTCGTGGGTTATGCGCTCTCTGGCCGGGATACTGGTGGCCTTCGCCCCAAGACATCGCCGGCCAGACGTGCGATTAGAGTGTGCCCTGTGTACGCACAGGAGCGCAAACCCACTCAGGGGATGGAGGAAGATTTTCACGAGCGCTCCAGGAGAGCCCAGCGTTTGCGAGAGCTTTTGGCGCCGGAAACCGCCAGCGTTAGCAAGGGCGCGCCAGCGGACCACAGCGTTAGCGCTGACTGGAGCAGGCCAGCGTTAGCAAGGGCGCACCAGCGGAACCCAGCGTTAGCAAGGGTTTTTGCGACAAAAGCCGCCCAGCGTTAGCAAGGGCGCACCAGCGAAACCCAGCGTTAGCAAGGGTTTGTGGTGACTGGAGCCGCTCAGCGTTAGCAAGGGCGCACCAGCGGAACCCAGCATTAGCAAGGGTTTTTGGTCCTGGAGCCGCCCAGCGTTTGCCAGGGCGCACCAGCGGAACCCAGCGTTAGCAAGGGTTTGTGGAGACTGGAGCCGCCCAGCGTTAGCAAGGGCGCACCAGCGGAACCCAGCGTTAGCAAGGGTTTGTGGTGACTGGAGCCGCTCAGCGCTAGCAAGGGCGCACCAGCGGAACCCAGCGTTAGCAAGGGTTTGTGGTGACTGGAGCCGCCCAGCGTTAGCAAGGGCGCGCCAGCGGAACCCAGCGTTAAGGGTTTGCCGTGAATGGAGCCGCGCAGCATTGCTAAGGGCGCACCAGCTGGCAGCGGAGCCGCCCGGCGCCACGAAATGCACTGGCGAAACCCAGCCAAGGGCGCACCTGGAACAACCAGCTGCGCGTTTGCGAGAGCACCAGTGCACGAACGGCAAATGCGACGAGGAGCGCCAGCACCAATGCCCAACGGCCCGCAGGCGAGAGCACGCAACGTGACGCGGCGCTGAATGCGAGGTGCTGCAAAGGGAAATACCAGAAGACCCACCCGCCTCCTATCCCCGTCTGCGACCTGAGTGCACCACCCAGGCCTGCAGACGGCGTCATAGGAGCACGGGCGTACAGACAGGGGCGTGGACCTTGTCCTGCTGCACCGCGGCAGCGGCAGCCCCACGAGAAGCGATGCGCACGTGACTCGTAGAGCTTCCCTTAGCAAGTTATTGCTGGGAGCTAAGAGTAATTCCGGCGCGCCCCACAACTAGTTGGCTCGAAAAATCTCGACTGAACTTTTGACAATTTTTGCTCGGTTGAAAATTTTGTTCTCAAAATTTGACCATTCGTTAGAGCTCTAGTATTTTTTCCCGTGATATTCGATCTATTCCCGCTCGCCATCTTGATCTCAGCTCGATCGGGTGAATATTACTATCGAAAAGCACTGTGGCGGGATCGGCCGTTTTGAGTCATCTTGATATGCACTGACGGTTTTCTGAACATAACTCGAGCTCTAGGGCAGCTACAGAGCTGGTAAGCACAGCTAGTGCATGCAGAATGATCAGGCGCGTTCGCCTGTCGAATCCAGAGGTCTGAACTCGGTCTGCTAGCCGAGCTAGGGTCACAAACCTGTTCGTATTATTCGAGTCATTTTGACAGAAACGCTCGGTTTTCATAGCCCGCAAACCGCGTAGCGGTTTGCGGGGCAGGAAAATCTGCAGGGCAGGGCTGCGCTAATCTCTATGCCTCCCTGCTTCTCTGGTTCCCCTGGCTAGTGCCCGTGGCCTGGTTGCCCCCAACAGGGGGCTGCGGCTCACACGCCTGGGCGGCCTCGCCTCCCGTCCGCCTCGCTCTTCTTCTTCTTCGCTGTCGTCGGCTGGCTGGTTGGTTGGTTGATTGGCCAGGGGGAGCTGGCTCGCTGGCGGTGCTAGCCCCCTAGCGGGGGCAGTCCCGCTGGTGCTTGCGCGAACGAGTCCGTGCTGACTCTGGGCCGCGGCCTGCCCTCCTGGGCGTCGGTCTGTCGCCGCGGAAGGATGCCCTTTTTTCCCAGGGCGTGCGCGCAGGCATCTGGCCTCCTGCTCTTGCCGCTGGGGGTGCTATTGTGCTCTTGTCGTGTTGGGTCCCTGGCCGTGCTGCCATACCCAGAGGGTTCTTGGCCGTGCTGCCAAACCCTCCAGCTGCCCGCCGTCTCTGGTGGTTTCTGGCCGTGCTGCCATCTCGGGGTCCTGGCCGTGCTGCCATCCCCGCGGGCTCTTGGCCGTGCTGCCAAACCCTCGGCCCGTGTTTCGTTTGTGTCTTCGGCGCTCAGGGGGCCAGGTGTCGTGGTTTTGTGGGCGTGCTCTCCCTTCTTGGGGTCCTTGGCCGCGCTGCCAAACCCTCGCGCCGCGTTTGTCCGGCCTTGTCGGCACATTCGTCGCGGCTTCTTGCCGTTGTGCCCCTGTGTTGGGTCCCTGGCCGTGCTGCCAAACCCGCGGGCTCTTGGCCGTGCTGCCAAACCCTCGCGCCGTGCTGCGTTTGTTTGCAGGTTTCTGTCCGCGAAACGTTGGGCCGCACCTGGCCAGCCGTCCATCGTGGTTTTCTGCTCGTGCCGCCATCTCTGGGTGGTTTCTGGCCGTGCGGCCTCCTGCCTGGGTTCTTTGGCCGTGCTGCCACACCTGCTCCCGACCGTGCTGCTCAAAACCTTGCGCTGTGCTCGGCCAGCTGGTTGCACGGTAGGGGCAGCGTTGCCGTAACTGGCAGATTCCTGGCCGTGCTGCCAGTTTCGTGTGTATGTGTGCCGTGCCGTTTCTGTGTTTTGCGGCGCACTCCTGCCTGGCAGCAGGATTCGGGCCTGGGCCTGCAGGGCAGCAGGTTCGTAGCGTGGGAAGTGCGTGAGCCCCCTCGCTTGGCGCCCTGGCGCAATCCGCCGGGCGGCCCTCATCGCCAAAAAATTGGCGCTCGCAATCACCACCATCATGCCGCATCCCCCTCTGTCCTGGCCAGGCGCCGATTGCGTTGCACGTAGTTGAGGCATCTGCGTCACTGCGGCTGCCTCTTTCCGTAAACAGTGTGGCTCGAGACTATTGTGCTGGCTCTGCTGCGAGACTTGCTCCGTCACTCCCCAGACACACGCGCAGTCTGAGCGATGTCCTACTCCAGCTCTGAGGTCGCAGGCTTCGTGGGTGCCCTTCCCCAGGGGAGCCTCGGCGGTGCGAGTGCAGAGCGCGTCCAGGAGTGGTGCGAGTTCGTGCTGAGTGTGCACGACGCCCCTGAAGCCAAACACGATCTCTTCTGGTACCTCGCTGTCGCGCGTGCTCTGGGCGACCTCATGGGGTCCATCTCGCCCGTAGATTTCGCAGACGACACCATGCGGGATATGATCAAAGCTGGCTTCAGGCCGGGGGAGAAGGTTTACGACAAAGAAGGCGAGAGCCAGGTGTTCCGCGACTGGACTGTGGCTCCGGCCCAAGTCGTGTTCGCCCTCCTGGTGCAGAGGAAATGCGCTGGGACTGAGCCTGCGCTCCCCGCGCCTGAGAGCACGCTGGCTGAGACCATGAAGGAATACCTGGAAGCCCAGGCCGCCACGCACAAACGCTCTGTGAAAGCCTTGTCCTTTGATTTGGCGGAGCGGAAGAAAGAGGTTGGAATGGCCGCCTTCCCGTCAGAGGGCTTTCCTTCGGAGGAAAACATGGCCGTGTTCGAGGCGGCTGGCAGGGTCGCCAGGGACAAGGGGAGGCTCTACGTTGGCAGCGCCGACGGTGAGGACCTCCAAAAGAATTTCCGGCCGGCTTGGTCGAAAATCCCCCGCGTCGACGTCCCAGTGGGCGAGGGTACCGTGGGCGAACGCCACCGCCAGATGGGCGAGTTGAAGCGGGCCCGGGCGGCAGCAGAGGTGGACTACCCCGGCTACGCGGCGTTCCACTCTCACCTGATGGATTGGGGCGTCAAATTGATTCTGATGAAAACGGCTACGCCCGTGGAGATCCTGGGGTACTCCCTCTTGCTGTCCAAGATCGCCGAGGAACACGGGGGCGTCCGCACGGCCTACCAATGCGACGTGCTCGCCCGCACTGCGATGGCGAAGGCTCTCGAATCGGGTGACCCCCAGTGGAACGTGTACTTCAGCAAGGTGGACCGCGAGCTCGTTGGAGAGGCCAGAGACAAAGTCCGCGCCAGGGCGTCGGATGCTGTTTGTATAGCGTCCAACAAGAGCGGCGGAAAAGGGGCCAGCTCCAAAGGGGACAAAGCAGGGAAGGGCTCGGCGGCCAGCAGCTCCAAGCAGGCGCCCCGCTCGCTTTCGCCTGCGCAGCCGCCGCGCTCCCGCAGTCCCAAGTGGCAGCAGGGCGGCTGGCAGCAGGGGAAGTGGCAGCAGGGCGGATGGAAGCAAAAGTGAGAACCCAGCGGCTCGCGAGGCGCCGGTGCACACTTTTCGGCGTCCAGCGAAGAGGCTGGCGACAGCTCGCCCAGTCCCGAGCGTATCTCTCGCTCCCTTCCGGGCCGGCGTATCGCCGACGGCGGCCATGGTTCCTACAGTAGCGGCGAAAGTTTTTTAATGGAATATCCCAGCAGTGCTGGCGTTGGCCAGATTCGGGATTTAGCGCAGCAGTTTTCAATGGATCTTGCAGCGGCTGGTAAAAGCCCTCTGGATCACTACGTCTTTGCGTGCTCGCTGCCGTCTGCCGAGCTGCCACCTCGGCTGCCTGATGCGGTGTCCGTGTGGGCTGACCGGGTGGAAGCCCTCGGCGCCGATGCGCTTGTGCAAGCTCGGCTCGATAGTTTGAAGCACTGGCGGGAGCGCAAGCGCGTGCTGGAACCTGAATGGCAGCGGCGGTGGGCATCCTTGCCGGCCCACGTCCGCTCCGTTCTTGGGCCGAAGAAAAATCTGCTTGTTCTCAGCGAGATACTTCGCGCAATTAATTGGCCTGACGGCCGCCTAGTTACAGATCTAGAGCAGGGTTTCCCTCTTATTGGCGCAATACCGCGCAGTGGCGTTCTGCCCGAGATCCCATACAGCACTCCAGCGGAAACTGCGGAGTCTTTGCGCTTGCGCGCCAGAGAAAGGAATGTAGACACTTTGCGCCGAGTCTCCAGGCCCAGCAGGGCGCGGGGCGCTGTTCGTGCAGCTTTCGAAGCAAAGTGCGCGAAAGAAGTGGAAGCAGGGCACGCACGCTGGCGCCGTCTGCAGGATTCGTGCGTCCTCACAGCCCGTTTTCCGGTGCATGAGGGCTGGGTTCAGCTCGACGGCGCGTGGGTGCCCAAGGTGCGCTGCGTTGACGATTTTACAGCCTCTGGCGTCAACGCAGCGGTTTCTGTAGGTGAAACCGTTGAGCAGGATGCTCTCGACAGCTTGCTGGCGCTTTTGCGGCGCGCCCTCCTTTCTGGGGAAGTGGGGGCGCGCTTAAGGAAGGAAGATTTTGTCCACGCCTTCAGGACTCTTCCTTTGGCGAGCTCGCACCTGCAGTTCGCAGTGGCGACCTGGGAACCGGCAGCGACCGAGGGCCAGGCGCTGCAGCTTCTAGCGTGCCCGTTTGGGGCATCGGCGTCTGTATATAATTGGGGGCGCTTCGGCTCTGCAGTGCGCGCAATTTTGGCGCAACTGTTCTGCGTCGTGTTTTTACGCTTCGTCGACGACCTTTTCGGCGCTGACGCCGTGTTTGCTGGCGCGCCCCCACTGGCATCGCCAAGTGGCGCTTCTGAGGTCGTGCGCGAGGTCGTTTCTGACATCCTTGGCTGGGAGCTTGATGCTTCCAAGCGTGTGTCGGAGGCGAGCGCGGCCACCGTGCTTGGCGCCGACGTGGAGATTGCCCGGGACGCCTCCGAGGTGCATGTTTCCATTGGCCCGGCTAAGTTGTCACAGTGGAGCGCGCAGATTGTAGGAATTCTCGAGTCCGGTATTCTCCACCCTGCTGAAGCAGGAAAACTAGCAGGCAGGCTCAGCTGGGGTGCCTCAGCAGTTTTTGGCAAAGCAGCCCGCGTGCATCTGGCACCTTTGTTTTGGCATGCTTCCCGCAATTCGTCTCGCCTGTCTGGCCGCGTGGCCCGGGCGCTCGAGTGGTGGCTCCGATTCTTGGAGTGCGTGCCTTGCCGCGTTTTCAGGTGCAGGCAGCCTGTTGACCGCATTCGCTGCGTTCTTTATTCCGATGCGACTGGCCGGGGGAATCTCGGCTGGGTTGTGGCAATGCCCGGTGTCCGCGCGTGGGCAACCTTCACTGTCCAGCCACCGCTGCTGCAGTGGGTGCGCCACAGGAAAAATCAAGTAGCGACCTGGGAATTGCTTGCAGCGATCTGCGTTTTGGAGTGGGTGCTGAGGCGCCAGAAGGGCGAACTGGAGGTTTGCCTGTTTGTCGACAACACTAATGCCCTCAGCACGCTGCTCCGCGGGTCATCCAGGCAACCCGACTGGAATGATCTCGTGGGCGATCTCTGGCTGCGCGTTGCCCGGTCTGGTCTCCTATTTTATTGCCTTTACGTGCCAAGCCATATGAACATGGCCGATGCACCTTCTAGGCCAGGCGAGAAGCAGCGCGAGCTGGAAGATATGCAGCGGGCTGGCTTTGCGCAAGTTTCTTGGGAGACGCCACCAGATGCACCATGGCCGCAGTGATAGTCGAAGCAGCACGCCTGGGCGCACGGAAAAAAAAGAGCATCGCCAGCTCAGGTTGTCGACAACGGCGGCCCGATGGTCGGATCGGCGATTCGATTCCATGCGCGTCGCAGGTGCGGGTCGTGATGTGCTGCGAACTCCGCGCCCCTACTCGGATTGCCGATTCGGGGGGGTTCGATGCTTGAGCGAACCGTCCAGAGTTTCCGCGCTTGGATGGACGGGTCGAACCTGTCTCATCACGGTGTCGCTCGGATTGGGGTCCGATTCCGCGCCAATCGCCGATTGGCGCTTGGGTTGTTCATTCACTCGCTTTTCCGCGTTTCCGTGCTCAGATGCCGCATCCTACCGCGCGTCTCATGTCTGCACTGCTCAGTAGTCATTTAGGCGCAAGCTGGCATGTTGGATTTCATTGCGCGCAGTCGTGAGGCCCACGCTGCGCTGCCTCCTGCTGCCGCGCAGGCTGCTGAAGGGTCTCCTGGTGCTGAGGGCGCTCCCAGCAATATTGCCGCGGCTCCCACTCTGTTCCACAGCCTCATTCGGCAAGTGGCGTCTGCGAGTCCGCCAGGGCCAGCTGCTGACGTTCTGCACGCGGAGCTTCTCCGCGCCGGCGCCGACGGCGCGGCCGATTTCGATGGCTTGTCAGTGGAAGACGCGCAGGAGATCTGGCAGCCCCTGGCAGCTTGCTCGAGGCAGTTTGTGGCACGGTTTCTGCAGCTGTGCCAGGTGCAGGTGGCCAGGCCAGTTCGGCAGTCAGAGGCTTTGTCCAGCACAGTTGTCGGGGCAACGTCATCGCTAGTTTCGCAGGTGCAGCCTCAGGGTCGTTCCCAGTCCCCCACTCGGGATGCGCGTGGGCAGGCTGCGCTCGCTCTCGTTGCCCGGGCGCGGCGTGAAAGACAACCCCTTCCCCCAAAAGTGGCTGCTGAGGCTATCAGAGATCTGGCCCGGATGGCAGATTACCCCGCTGCTGGTGTCAACCTGCTGCCCCGTGCGGCTGCCAAGCGAGCGCGCGGTCAGGCGGCAGTGCAAGCGAATTTCGAGGAGCGTGCGACTTGGCTGGAATTCTGCAATTGGAGGAGGAGTGCTTCGTCGTATGCAGCTGCAGTTGAACTTTGGGGCGAGGCTGCTGCTCTGGCGGGCGTGCAGCCGTGGCCGCCACAATACCCGGCTGTGTGCGTTTTCAGCACGTTCTTTCGCAATAGTGCATCCCTGGGGAGATATTGTTCGCATATTCGTTCTGTGCTGGCGCTGCAACGTGCTCCACTTGGCGATTTGGCGGACACTAGCCGGCTCGTGCGAGGAGCAGAAAAGGCATGTGAACGGCCGACCCGCCCCAGAGTGTGGGCCACAGCTGCCAAAACAATAGCTTTGACCTCGTGGGCGAGAGCAGCAGGCCGCCAAGACATAGCATGGTCGTGGGTGGTTGCCAGGCATTTTTGCCTTCGGTATTCGTCTGAGTGCTTGGCGCTTGGAACAGAGACAGCGCCGTTCCGCATCGAGAGCGCTGGCTCCAGGGTGTCAGTCGTGATCACCTTCCCGCGGAGAAAATGCTACAGCGCGCCAGTGGAGGTGACTCGGAGGTGCGCTTGCGCTGCCAGTCGTTTGCCTCTCTGCGGCGTTTGCGCTCTCAGCGAAGCAGCCGCGCAGAATGCAGTGCCCTTCAGCGGGATCAGGTATCCAGAAGCACTCGGGTTTTTGAAAGCTGGGGCGGCCGCGCTCGGGTACCCAGACGCCGCGGCATGGGGGACTCACGCATTCCGCCGAGGTTTCGCCGATGACGCCTTGCGCGCGGGGGGCCCGTCAGCATTGTTCTGGTCTGGAGGCTGGAAAGGACTGGCCGCGTTTGGCTACGCGACAGCGCGGTCGCGAGGTGCTGTGGCCGCGGCCGATTGGCTGGTGCAGTATTCTGATTCGAGTGGTGAGGACTGACGCGTGCCTGTTTGCGTGCAGAGGGCTTTTGCGAGTGGTGCAAAACAGGCCCGCGCGCTTGCGCGCATTGTCCGCGAGCCCTTCCTGGATGCATTGGGCCTCTGGAGATTTCCAGTCAGGGCCTCCCGGCGGCGCCGTTCTCGCTTGCCACATGCTGGCGCGGGGGCGCCGGCCGTTAACGGAGAGAAGGCACGCCCGCAAAGATTTTCATAGCCCGCAAACCGCGTAGCGGTTTGCGGGGCAGGAAAATCTGCAGGGCAGGGCTGCACTAATCTCTATGCCTCCCTGCTTCTCTGGTTCCCCTGGCTAGTGCCCGTGGCCTGGTTGCCCCCAACAGGGGGCTGCGGCTCACACGCCTGGGCGGCCTCGCCTCCCGTCCGCCTCGCTCTTCTTCTTCTTCGCTGTCGTCGGCTGGCTGGTTGGTTGGTTGATTGGCCAGGGGGAGCTGGCTCGCTGGCGGTGCTAGCCCCCTAGCGGGAGCATCCCGCTGGTGCTTGCGCGAACGAGTCCGTGCTGACTCTGGGCCGCGGCCTGCCCTCCTGGGCGTCGGTCTGTCGCCGCGGAAGGATGCCCTTTTTCCCTGGGCGTGCGCGCAGGCATCTGGCCTCCTGCTCTTGCCGCTGGGGGTGCTATTGTGCTCTTGTCCCACCCTCAGCCGCCCTAGTGCACTGCAGTGTGCTGTTGCCGGCGCTCCTGCCGGGAGGGCCTCTGGAGATTTCCAGTCAGGGCCTCCCGGCGGCGCCGTTCTCGCTTGCCACATGCTGGCGCGGGGGCGCCGGCCGTTAACGGAGAGAAGGCACGCCCGCAAAGATTTTCTGCACTTAACTCGAGCTGTAGGACAGCTACAGAGCTGATATTCAGAGGCATCAATTCAGAATCATCAGTTGCGTTTGTCTGTCGACTCCAGAGCTCTGAACTCGGCCTGCTGCCTGATCTAGAATCGCGAAACTATTCGTATCGTTCGAGTCGCTTGCGAGATAATGTCGGTTATCTGGACTTAACTCGGGCTGCCGGGGGGGGCTGCATGGCTGGTAATCACAAGAATCGATTTGAAGACATCAGGCGCGTCCGCATGTCGAATACAGAGCTCTGAACTCTGTCTGCTGCCGAAACTAGGTCCGCGAAACTATTCCTATTGTTCGAGTCGTCCTGAGAGGTGCTGTCGGGTTTCTGCACTTAACTCGGGCTGTAGGGGGCTGCAGGGCTGGTAATGACAGAAGTCGATTCGCAGACATCAGACGTGTCCGTCTGTCGCATTTAGAGGTAAAAAACTATTCACTATAAGTCAGATTGTTGGTAAGTGCTGTCTGTTATCTCAACTTAAGTCGAGTTAGGAAGCTCTACGAGTCCCCCGGCGGTAACCAAGGTTGACGGTTTACCGCCGGCGCCCAGTGCACCCCCTGACTCCGCAGGCGCTGCTGCGTCCGCGTGCTGACGCAGAGAGGGAAACCGCGCCCTGAACGGGCCAGGCGTGAGCAAGAACTTCCCCTCCAATTCCGCAGCCTCCGTAGGAAGCTACCGGCCATGAGCCAAACGCACGAAGCTAGGAGGCCAGGAAGCCAGGAGGCTAAGAGTGGACAAGAATCCTACTCCTCAAATTTCACTGCCCCCCAAACCATTCGCGCCTCGTGATTTAGGGGCGACCTTTATCTTCGCAGGCGGCTTCCAGGGGCTACCTTCAGGGCTGCAATGCAGCGGTTGGGTCGAGGCCGTTGACGGGGCGCGTTTGTCCTTCCCTCGCATGCTGCCGGTGCGAATGCCGCCCAGCCTGGCGGCTGCGCCATCGACTAGTGCGTCGCGTCGTCGCCCCTCTTCTACGCGACGAAGCTGGATGTCTTGGGCGACGGGGGCACTGCGCCGCGCTTCCTTGCAAAGCTCGCCGTGGGAACCGCGGCGAACACAAGCATGCGGCACCGCATTGTCAAGGTGCTCCAGCGTTTCCCCAATGAGGTGAGGATTGGATGCAGGCGCTCGGACCAGTACCCCCCAGGTGGCAGCGCGCGCAAGACATGTCTCACAACCTTGGGACTGATGGCAGGTGGCGGCTGCGGGTTGCAGCCGCTGGGATGGGCTTAGTGGACATCCACGACGTCGAGACTGATTGGCAGCCCGCGCTTTCCTTGACAGTAGCCAGCCGCTTCGCACCACTGTCACCGAGGCGCCGCTGCTGCAATATTGACTTTTTCCTCGACTCAGCCATGCTGGGGCATGGCGTCGACTGGCTGCCACGTGTCTCGAGGCGCTCGGGCGCCGGCAGTACCCCGAGCTGCGCGCAGGCGCGTTGAAGAGAGCCCACACTTGCATCGCAGGTGTCGAGCCAGCGCGGCGCAGTAAATCCAGGGGCGCGCTCGGCTTGCGTTGGTGCATTTTGCCGGCGCTGCGCCGCGCGCACTCTCGCAGGGCGAGCCGCCGAGCATGTCGCTACCAGGGCCCATCGTGCTGCCGAGCAAGAACGGCTGGCTGGGTGGCCGGCTCGACTGGGCCCGCAGGCGCTCGCTCGATGGCGCCCCCGCACTGCGCGCGTCTCCGCGCCCTGCCCCTACTCGGCGCGGCAGCAGACTGAATTCGGCAGTCGCACCCTGCGCGCTGCAGGAGGAGGTGGAGTTCTTGAGTCGTGAGTGGTCGGAGCGGTGGAGGTCGGAGCTACGCGCGAGGCCATCGAGCGGCCTTGCGATCTCCCCAGGCCCACGCTTGAGGATCTCCAGAAGATCGTTGCTAGCTCCCCACGGCTGTTTGGATGCGGTCTCGACTCGACTGCCTCTCCCGTTTCCGCTTCGCACCTTCTCTCTCCAGACTTGGCAGACCGCGAAGCGTGCAGGAGAAAAACTTCAATGCCACGAAGTGTGGCTCTTTTGGGGGTGCTGCATCTGCCACAGGCCACGGCAGCGTCTCCGCAAGGGAGAGCCACCTACCCCCCCGAAGGGAAACGGATTGCGGCCAGCACGTTCGCCACGCGGGGAGGGCGGGAGGGGCCGCGAGAAATGCAGCCCAAACCAACCCAAGCCCGCGCGCGAGAAAAATAACGAGCAAGGAAAAGCGAGAATGAAATAGCAAGACAAGAGAAAAACAGAAAGCACATCATAATATCAACTCCGAGCCGCTCTGCGCGAGCGGACGGCACCTGAGCGTCACAGGGTTGCCTGGTTGCGAAAAACTGAGAGCACGGTGCGCCGGCGCAGCGGTCGACCGCACACCGCGACCCAAGATGCACAGCTCCATGCCGCTCTGCGCGAGCGGGCGGCACCTGAGCGTCACAGGGTTGCTTGGTCGCGCGACTGAGCGCACGGTGCGACGGCGCGACGGCCGACCGCACACCGCGACCCAAGATGCACAGCTCCGTGCCGCTCTGCGCGAGCGGACAGCACCTGGGCGTCACAGGGTGGCTTGGTCCCGCAACTGAGCGCACGGTGCGCCGGCGCAGCGGCCGACCGCGCACCGCGACCCAAGATGCACAGCTCCGTGCCGCTCTGCGCGAGCGGACGGCACCTGAGCGTCACAGGGTTGCTTGGTTGCGAAAAACTGAGCGCGCGGTGCGCCGGCGCAGCGGCCGACCGCGCACCGCGACCCAAGATGCACAGCCCCATGCCGCTCTGCGCGAGCGGACGGCACCTGAGCGTCACAGGGTTGCTTGGTCGCGCGACTGAGCGCACGGTGCGACGGCGCCACGCCGCGACCCAAGATGCGCAGCTCCGTGCCGCTCTGCGCGAGCGGACGGCACCTGAGCGTCACAGGGTTGCTTGGTCCCGCAACTGAGCGCACGGTGCGCCGGCGCAGCGGCCGACCGCACACCGCGACCCAAGATGCACAGCTCCGTGCCGCTTTGCGCGAGCGGACGGCACCTGAGCGTCACAGGGTTGCTTGGTCCCGCAACTGAGCGCGCGGTGCGCCGGCGCAGCGGCCGACCGCACACCGCGACCCAAGATGCATAGCTTCATGCCGCTCTGCGCGAGCGGACGGCGCCTGAGCGTCACAGGGCTGCTTGGTCCCGCAACTGAGCGCACGGTGCGCGGGCGCAGCGGCCGACCGCACACCGCGGCCCAAGATGCACAGCACCATGCCGCTCTGCGCGAGCGGACGGCACCTGGGCGTCCCAGGATTGCTGAGTAATGAGCGACGAGATCTGGTCCGAGCGCCCCAAGACAGAGAACGCGGGCACTGCGTCGACAGAGGACGTGGATCTCGGCTGCGTGGGGATGATCTGAACCCAGAGAGACCGCGAGACGCGCAGCAGCATCCCCCGGGCCTGCGCGCAAGGAATCCGTCGATTCAAAAGCAGTGGAAAAGTAACAAGAGGTAACTCTTGGACAGGCAATGATCAGCCTGGAGAGAATCGATGCAAAGACACTCCTCAGCCAATGCCAACCAACCAACCAGCCTGGAGCGAAGCAGATGGAGAACGAAGGATGCCCGCGAAAACCTTGCTTCCCGAATACACAGCCTCCTCAGAAGCTCCGCTTTCCGCTTCGCACCTTCTCTCTCCAGACTTGGCAGACCGCGAAGCGTGCAGGAGAAAAACTTCAATGCCACGAAGTGTGGCTCTTTTGGGGGTGCTGCATCTGCCACAGGCCACGGCAGCGTTTCCGCAAGGGAGAGCCACCTACCCCACAGAGGCGAAAGAAAGTTTGTGGATGCAGTATATGAGTCAGCGGCTGAAGAGCCGCTGCCGCGGGCACCATTCGAGGCAAACTGCGTCCCTGCACTGTTTCTTCGTGCAAAGAAAGTGGTTCGAACGCTGCTTGCACGGCGCGGCGTGGTCCGCTCTCCTGCGCGAACATGTAACTCTCGAATGAGCGTTTCATTTGCTTGATCCAGTCCGGTGTTGTGAACGGATCCCTCTATAAGCTTCGCATGGACAGAAACTAGTACAAAACAAGGCGGGGGCACGCTGCGTTGGTGCGATTAGCGGCGCGGCCCGCCAGCGCAAGCTCCAAAGCAAGGAGGTTGGGCCGATCGAGCGCCCGAACCCTTTGCCAAAATCGCCCGCCAGGGATGTAGGCACAAGCACGGCACCTGACAGTAAAGCGCTCACGGAAAGCGGCCCCGCCGCACACCATCGCTCAGCGGTGGCGCGCGAGGCACCTGAGCGGCAGGTTTGCACGAAATGGCGCGAAGGCCCCAAGACCAATGGGCGTACTATTCTCGGCCACCTCAGACAAAAGCCAAATCGCTGGCAATCGCCAACCATGCGCAGCGCAATGAACACCACCAGCTCGGGGTGCTCCACGGCTTGCTGCAAGAAAAAGTGCACGCCACACAGCGCAGCGAGAAGTTCCCACAGCGTGACCTGCGTGCGTCGGGGCAACGCCCATGACCATGCCGCGGCCGGGACAGCCGTCGCTGCCCATACCCGACGGGCTGGTGTCACGAGCACGAACGCAATGTCCCCCGCCCGTTGCATCCGTGTATAGGATGCACCGCTGAAGGCACGGCTGCCGGAAACTAGCGAAAGCCGACGGGGCTGAGCACAAATATCGCTCCCACCACCGCAGTGCACTGCGCACCCGGTGCGTCAGCACTGCGCGGCCGCACTTGCCATGCCAAAACAGCGGCGCGAGAAATACTCTCGCACCTCTGCCAAACACTGCCGTGGCGCCCCAACTTAAACGCCCAGCCAGCTTCGCCGCACCTGCGGGGGACAACGAATTAGCCTGCAAAGCCTGGCGAATTTGAGCTAGCCACTTTTCTTTCTTATCGTCGCCGATCCAAAACCAAATTCCGTCTGGGCAAGCTTTCGCTACTACTCCTAAGACAACTGTTTGGTCGGCCTCTGTGACTGCTTTCGCGTCGTCCAACCTCCACCCTAGCAAATCGACTGCGAGCTTTCGCGCCAAATTTGCAGATCCTCTGGGTCCTGCATGCGCCCCGCTGTTTGCAATATCTAGGGCCACATCGCCTCCGAAAAGATCGTCCACGAAACGCGGGTACACGACCAAAAAAACGACAGCCAACAGGGCCTGGACAGCACTGCCAAAGCGATGCCACGCGAATACAAACGCAGCCGAGCCAAACGGGCACGAGAGAAGCTGCAAACCTCTATCACTGCGCTCTGCTTCAGCCCAAGTTGCAGCGGCAAATTGCAGATGCTCGCTTCGAATCGGCAGCGTTTTAAAAGCCGACTTGACATCATCTTTCCTGAAAAGGAAAGTAGCGCCGGGATGACCACCTACACACGCCCGCGCGACGCCGACTAAAGTGTCAAGCGAATCGTGGTGCATCTCCTCTGGGATCGCTGTGGCGCTGTTCACACCGTTGTCAGTGAAATCGTCGATCAAGCGCACCTTGCGACGCTTACGGCCGCTCTGTTCCTGCCAACCTTCGTCGACAGGGAATCGGGCTGTTTAAAGACAGCGATGGCGAGAAAGCGAAACCCAGTGAGCCTTACGCTCTGCTACTTCTTGCAAGCATTTGTTGCGGAACGCTTCTGCAAGTTCTTGGTCACGCACTATGGAACGACGAACCCTGTTCAAAGTGCAGGCGTTGCGTTCATCCAAATTTTGATGGAGTTCCTCCACTGTCGTTGCGGAGACACTCACAGCCCTGGCAGGGTGAATCCCGCTCGGCTGCAAATCCCCTACGATCGGGAAACCGAAAGCTAAACTATTCACAAGCTCGGCGTCTGGCCAGCTGATATATTCTAGCATCTCCCTCAACAAGAAAAGATTCTTTTCAGGACTTAAAGCGCTCTGGCATTGCAAAGGCAAACGAGAAAACGTTTGCCGCCAGAGTGGGTCCGTCACACGCTTCCTTTCTTCCCAATGAGAAACAGCACTTGCGCGGTGTTCATGCAGTTCTGCCGGCGACATGTCGGCAGTTTTGCAAAGCGCATTCTTAGAAATCTCAGGCAAGCAAATGCCCGGGACGACAAGTGGCAACGCGAGCCCCCATTCAAAGTGATCAGCCGGACACATCGTTGCACACCTGGCCTTGTCAGAATTTAAATCGCGCACCGCAGCGCAAAACTCGCAAAGGAAATCTTTACGTTCTGCGGAGCGCGCAGCAGAATCGGGAACGCCGGTCTCCAACCGGACGCGTCCATCCAACTCCGATTCGCTGTCGTCGCTATCGGAGCTGTCGTGACCAGCTCACTTCTTGTACTGCTTCTTCCAGCCCTGCCACTGGCTCGACTTGCCCCAGGACGCAGTGTCATCGTCTCGCTGCCGCTTCGGGGGCCTCCGCGGCGACAGCGTGTTCCGGTTGCCCTTGGGCTCGCCCTTGTCGGCGCCCTTGGGGAACCCCGCCTTGCCGCTGCCTTTGCCGCCCTTGCCGCAAGCGCTGGAGCTGCCGGACGCACAGACTTAGCAGTGAACTTGTTGAGTTGCTCGCCACGCTGCTTCACCTTGTCCGCTGCCTTTCGCACCATGTCGTCGTCCAGCTTGCAGAAGAAGTCGGACACGCTCTCGTCGCCCCGCTCCAAAGAGCGAGCCATGGCGCGACGCTGCATCACGTCATACTGGTAGCACACTCGCACGCCGCCGTGCTCCTCTGTAATGTGGGAGAGGTTGAAAATGTACGCGAGCAAATCTGTCTGAGTGCACACTTCCATGAGCACGCACTTGATGCCCCATTGGAATATGTGACCGACAAAGGTAGCGAAGCCCATGTAATCCAACTTAAGTTCGTTTTCTCTGGCTTTCTTTTCGTCCAACACTGCCTTCAATTTGTCTTCAAGAGAGCCGATTGTCGGGGCGACCTGCACCACTGGCGTGCGCGACCACTCGGGCCTGTGGTGCGTTTGGAGGCATTCCCCGTCTGCACTGCCAACGTACCGCCGGCCTTTGGAAGCGGCGATTTTTCCTGCCTGCTCAAACTTTGCCAGATTCTCTTCGGAGGGCAAGCCATCTTGTGGAAAGTTCTCGAGGCCCACCTTGGCCAAGCGTTTGGCCAGGTCAAAGGAAAGACCGAGCTTCGCAGGCGGCGTGACAGCAGCTGTTTGCGCATTGACCAACTTTTCCATCGCCTGCTCCAAGCCAGAGGACGTGCCAGAGGCAGCTGGCTGTTCCTTCATGTCTTTGGCCTGACAACGCTTCTGCACACGAAGTGCCAAAGCCATCATGGCAGGTGTGAGTGTGAACTCTTTCCGGCCTTCCTCTGAAAAGGGTTTGTCCCCAACCGTCAACCCGGTGCGCAGACTGTCACGGATGAACTCGTCTGCGAAATCCTCTGTGTGCACGGATTGAACCACCTCAGCCATGGCACGCGCAACGCCAGTGTAGAACCGGATGTCGTGTTTTGCCCGGGCGTTCTCGTCCACGCACGTCACGAACTCCACGAACGCGTTCCGCGAGTCCACGGACGCGCCAGCGAAAGCACTTTCGGGCAATGTGGCCAGATCTGCCACGATGTCTGCAGGAGTGTACGCCATGCTGCTGTTTGGAGGAGGCAAAGAACCGTACAGACAGCCAACTGGATAGTGCACCGTTGCAACACTCGAGCCTCAAAGGCAACAGGGACGCAAGGCAGCCGCACAACCAGTGACCGGCGCTGAGGCGACGTGCTTGCCGTTTCAGGGAAATAACAGAAGACCCCCCCCGCCTCCTATCCCCCTCTGCGGCCTGAGTGCACCACCCAGGCCAGCAGACGGCGTCATAGGTGGCCGGGCCGACACAGACTGCCCATCGGAGCGTGCGATGCAAGAAAGCAGCCAACCGAAAGGACATATAGAATGACATGATGGATGGAGCGCCCAATTAGGCGACAGTGTCCATTCGGACGATCTGCGAGAGGGCTTGCGCACGTCCCTCGATACATGGCACTGCTGGCCGACCCCACGCCAACTCGGCAGCCTGTTCAGTCTGCCGACCTGAATCTCCTTCTGGGCCGAAAAAAAATCCGAAATCCGATGGGGCAAATTCCCATGGGAAATCCTTCCAGTTGCAGCCCCAGCTGCCGAATTTTCAGCAGCCACACCAGAATTTAATTCTGAGTTCGCTGGTGAAAGGGCGTCAGCATGGATATTCCGACTACGCGCCGTTTGGGACGCAGGCCCCCCGGAGTCGGTCGAGGACGGGAGTGCTGCACAAGTGCAAAAGCACCTCCGCCCTCGTTGTGTGCAGGTGGGGGGTTAGCCAATGCCCCCCCATTAAGGACTGGCTTCTGCCGCCTGCACACATCCGACCCCGAGTGCCCAGAGTGTCCGTAGCCGCTCCGTCTGGCTCCTGCGGCTCCGGACGACGACGCGAAAGCAACCAAACACTCCGGGCCGAAACTTCCCGCAAACGCGCGGATTGCGCGCAAATCGCTGGTCGCGAAATGCGGCCACAGGCGCGAAATCGCGCCACTTGCGACGCTGGGCGCGTCTGCGCCGCAGAAAGAAAACGCGAGACCGCGCTTTGCACCTTGCGCACGCCGATTCGGCGAGGTCGCGCACATTCGAATGTTCTTCGACACCATTGCTAGAACACACGCAATTAACAATTGCGTTTTGAACGCGCGAGACCGCGCAAGAAACGAACGCCGAACCTCAAATCAGCGGCACTGTGCCACCACGCATGGCTTTTTGCTGAGAACACGCACGAATCCGCGTCCTCTCCTGCGCACGCATGCGCGCCAGCGCACCCCGAGAGCAATACTGGCCGCGCTTGCATGGAACGCGCAGAAACACGCCCCAAATGCAATGCTGGGCGCGGCCTAGAGAACGCCACAGAGCGCAGGCGACCTCCACGCACCTGCCCCTGCCGACGAGGTCGCTGGCAAGAGGCCTGGCAGCGGCCAGGGCACTGCAACTGGGCGGCGAGGGGCACTAACGTAAAGGACCGGTGACGCAGGCAAGGAAACGCAGACGAAGGCACGCCAGCCGGCACAAAAACCACACACCAACAACGAGGAGCGGCGGCAAGCAAAGGGCGGCCCTGGCCGGAAGACCTGCGACGAGACTGCAGCAGCCCCCGCGCAGGTGAAGAGCACTGGCCAGCAAGGGCGCGGGCTTGGGGGCGCGGCCACGAGGACCGCAAGCAACCGGCAGCCAGGGGCGCCAGCTTGCGACAAGAAGGCGGTGGCCAGCAAGGGCACATGCCTAGGGTTTGGCTTGCGCCAGGGACCCATTTGTGCAAGGCACTGGCCAGCAAGGGCACGGGCCAGGGACCTGCATGCGCCAGGCACCCCTGCACATTGGCGAACGTGACGAGCAAGCGCCCGCCAGTGACGAGGGAGGCGCTGGCCAGCAAGGGCACGGGCCTGGGGTTTGGCAGCAAGGCCAGGGACCCACGTTGCGCAGGGGTCACCAGCAGAGCCTATTTGGTTGCCTCGCCCTCGGCATAAGCGAAGATCACTGGCAGAGCCTAGTTGGTTGCCTCCCTGCGCTTTGCCACCATATTGCGGGCACAGCCGCGCGCAGCCCACCACCACTTGCTTTTCGGAGCAGCGGATTTCTTCCAAGGCCTGGTTGGCTCCAACTCGGAGCAGCGGAAAACGGAAAAACGGAGACGGCCCGCGCGGGCACAGCCGCACGCAGCCCACCACCACCTGCGGGCAACAGGACTGCGCGGAGCAAGAAACTCCCAGGCCACACAGGGCCGCCAACAGCAACGCCGCCACGGCAACCTGGCCGAGAGCGCCGCCGCCACACAGGGCAGCTAGGCCCAGGACACACGACAGACACGACCAACAAGACAGACGACAGCGACCGACGGACGGCAGAGCAGCAGCAGCAACAGCCGCAGCAGCAGCAGCACGCCGCACCAGGCGGCCAGTCCGCAGCCCCCCTGGGAGGCAACCAAGACGTGAGCACGCAGACCGGGCAGCTCCAGCCCTTTCGTCAATTTTCCCACCCATGAAAGTGTACACATTTTAAGGGTTGAGAAATAAGAAGTACCCCAAAAATAATCAAACACCTGTCCAAACATAGTCTGGAGACTGTTTGTTTTGTATTGTTTGACCTTTTTCGGTTATGTTTGGTGTATTTTTTTCGTCGAGAATCCCCCTGTAGGGGGGCGGGCACGACTTAAACCTTGTCTGCGCAGGCTGAAGGTGCGAGCGGTCAAAGCCGAACGCAACCTCGGCATGGATGTCGGAGCTGGCGAGGCGCGGCCACATGCCGCCCGAGTCTCCCAGGAAGGCGCCTGCTAGGAGGCGTGCCAGGAAGACCCCGTCGCTCCGTGGCCGTCGCTCCCTGCGCGGCGCGATTCCGAGCGCCGTCCTCCCGTCTACCCGATGCGGCGGGGACGATCTCGGCAGCGCAGGGGCCGACATCAGAGCTGCCCGCGCAGAGCAGGCACATGCCCAGGCGCAGCGTTCGACTGGGCGCTCAGCCCGCTCACGCCCACGCGCGAGCCCGCCATCGACCAAGCCCGCCCCCGCAACCTCGACCTCCCCCTCGTTTGTGCCCCGGCCGCGCGGGGCAGTTGGGGATGCCCGCGAGGCTGCTGGCGCAGGGCGCTCGCTTGGAGGTCGAGCGCTTCCCGGGCCACGGACGTCCTCGGCTCCACGCCCGCGGCTCTTTTTTTTCGGCGCTCGCGCCGCCACCGCCCGGAGGCTTGGCCTCGAGGTCGCCGGCTTCTCGCGGCGGGCCCCCGGCGTCCGCGCCCCCGACCTCGCCTCCACGGGGGCGCGGGCCGTTCATAGGGGAACAAAAAGTGGCATAAAAACATAAAA
This sequence comes from Prorocentrum cordatum, assembly GCA_963575745.1. Classification (NCBI taxonomy): domain Eukaryota; class Dinophyceae; order Prorocentrales; family Prorocentraceae; genus Prorocentrum; species Prorocentrum cordatum. Next base: position 21,937 of record CAUYUJ010018244.1, on the reverse strand, counting down.
GCTCGGAGCTCCGCGCGGATGTCTCGGATCGGCGCTGGGGCCCCCCTGGCGGCGCCTCCGGCGCCGCCCCCGGCGCGCGCTCCGCGCGCCAGGGGAGGGGGGTCCAGCGCCGATCCGAGAAATCCGCGCGGACCTCCGAGTGCTTATGTTTTCATGCCACTGTTCGTTCCCCTAGTTCAGGCCTGCCGGCGGGCGCGCGCCCGAGCCCAGGCGGCAGGCGCTTCGCTCGCGCCCCCTCTTCGCTCAGGAGGAGGGCTAGCTCAAGAGTGGTGCCAGCCGAGGGCCATGGCCGCAGCGCAGGCAGTGGACCACCAAGCTGTCGAGCTCGGCTGAGTGCAGGCTCTGTTTGGATGCTCCACGGGCCGTGCTTCGCAGGCACGCCGCTTGCCCGGGCCTCGGTGAGCGGCAGTGTGTGGAGGCCGCCCAGAGTTTCTCGCCCGTCTGGTCCGGTCCTGCACCTCGCCTCTCCCGCTCCTCTCTTCTGAGCGGCTGCTGGTGCCTGACGTTTCGTCCGTTTGCACTGCTTCAGGGGAGCGTCTGGAGCCAGAGCTGCATCAAGGAAAAGGCAGCCAGTACGATTGGGCGACACATGCGTGTGAAAAGGTGCCACCTGTAGACACGACGGCTCGGCATGACCTGTCAGAGAGGCGCCTGCTCGCTCAGACGCCCCCCTCCCCCCGTCCTCCTCCTTTCCCGATCGCTGGTTTGGGGGGCGTCCGCAGGAGCGCCCAGGACATGTCCGCCTTGACGGGGGCTGGTCTGGCCAGGGCCTCCCGATCCACGCGCAGGCCGTCGCGCGGGCCGCCGTGGCTGTTGCCCCCGAGCACCTGTGCCGCGCACTCCTCTGTCTTTGTGGGCGTGCTTCCTGTGCTGTACAGAGCTATCGCTGCTGCGGAATGGCTCGCTCTCCTTCGTGGCTCGCAGCAGGCCGCCCCAGATATCGTTTCACACTGGACCCTCCTACGTGGCCGACGGCCTGTACAGTCTGGGCCCTGAAGAAGGAACCCTTTTCGTTGGGGAGAGGCTCCGCGTTCCGTAAGTGTTTCACAGCTTGCCTCAGGTTTTCCCCATGTTTTCGATCGCAAATCGAAGTTTAACTTATGGAGAAAGGGGCCTCGTTCCTTATTTAGGGTTCCTTAGGTCAACGCCCCGACTGTATGTGCGCAGTCGCGGTGCACGTTGCGCCGCCTCCGGTGCTTGAGCTGAGGCTCTGGGTCTCGGCGCGGGAGCGGGTGGCGGGCTGCTGGGGGGATCGAGCGCGTGCGCGTGCGCAAGGTCACAAGGGCCTCGCACGGCAGCGCGAGTGCCGGCGGGCCCCTCTCCGCTCGTCTCGAGGAGGCCCGATGATTGGGACCATCCTCCTCCTCCTCCTCCTCCTCCTCCTCCTCCTCCTCCTCCTCTCCTTCCTCCACCTCCTCCTCCTCCTCCTCCTCCTCCTCCTCCTCTCCTTCCTCCACCTCATCCTCCTCCTCCTCCTCCTCCTCCTGCTCCTCCTCCTCCCCCTCTTCCTCCTCCTCCTCCACCTCCTCCTTCCCCTCTTCGTCGTCATCTGCCTATTTTCCTCCCCCCACCGCTCCGCTCCGTGAGTCGAGTCGTGCGAAGTCCATTGTGGTTCTCAAGTGGGCGATGTGGGTTGCCCGAGCAGGACCGAGCCTTGCCGATCGCCCTCGCTGCAAAGGCTGCCTCCCCCTCCAACGAGCACCCCTCGAGTGCCAGCCCGTGCTGGTATGGCCGAGGCCGACGTGCGCGTGGCGCTCGCTGGCGAGTTGCAGCGAGTTGATCACCCACTCGAGTTAGCTAAGAAATGCCGGGTCGTGGTGCGTGCTCGATGTGGGTCGGCAGCCTGTCCAAGGGACTCACGGCGCGCGCGTTGGCGAACCTCGCCCACCCGCCCGCCTGATATTCGTTGAACACTGAACGGCACTGTTTGGTGCAGGCCTTCCACACTTGCGACATCTTGCGGGCGGGCGAGGAGTCCTCGGCAGGGTAGCCGCCCTATCTTGTCGTGGAGGCGCCGGCCGCTTCTGGCCCTCGGGACACGCGGCGGCGCAAGTGGCTTGTTGGCGCCGCCCGCCTCTGCACTCCGTCCACACGTCCACACGGTGGCGCAAGCGGCATGTGCGGCCACCGCGCTCTGTCCGCTACGAGGAGGAGGAGGAGGAGGAGGAGGAGGAGGAGGAGGAGGAGGAGGAGGAAGGAGGAGGAGGAGGGGAGGAGGAGAGGCGGAGGAGGAGAGGAGGAGGGAGGAGGGAGGAGGGAGGAGGAGGAGGAGGGAGGAGGAGGAGGAGGAGAGGGAGGAGGAGGCGGAGGCGGAGGCGGAGGCGGGCGGAGGCGGAGGAGAGGAGAGGAGGAGGAGGAGGAGGAGGAGGAGGAGGAGGAGGAGTGGAAGGAGGCCCCCCCCTCTCTTCGGACCCCCCCTTCCCGTCCGGAGGCCCGTTCTCCGGAGCGCCCCCCCCTCCCCCCGAGCGGGGGCGCGGCCGCAGCGACGCCCCCCTGGCGGACAGTCTGCGACAGCGTGGTGCGCGGGCTGCTGCCCTGCGGCGGCCCCGCGGCCTCGGCGGGGTGCCCCCTGCTGCGGCTGACGGGGCACCTGTGCGCCCGGGGCCCAGCGGGCGGGGCCCGGGATCTCTCCTCTTGGCACCTCTCCTCTGTGTACAGTGCCGTTTCTTTTATCATGCTCCGCGTGCGGATCATGGATTACAAATGCAGGGATTTAGTAGTAAAAACAACGATGAGTTCATGCATAAATTCATTCATACATTAATCATGTATTAAAAATCCTCTATGCTTAAAAATCCTATGTACTAACAACTGCCCTGTATTTTGCTCGGCGACGACCGTCGGGGAGCACCTCCACGCATGCTGAACACACAAACGCACGACCTCGAACAATGCACGGGGAGGGGGCGCCCGAGTGATGGCGAAGCCTTCCCTTCCTCGCAGTGGGCAGCGCCTTTCCCCCCCCGTGCGGGCCCGCCTGCGGCCACGGAGGGCCCGCCGCCACGCTCGTGTTGGAGGCCCGCGCGCCTGGGCCACCACGGGGCCGCCCGGAGAACCACTGTGTTTCTGCACCGGCTGCGGCTCGGTCGCCCACCCGGGGGCGTCTCGGGGTCGGAGCGCTCTCGTGTCGGATTGGCCAGGGGCCCGGTCCGAGGGCCGCGCGCAGCCATTGAGATGGATTTTGCGACGTCAGGCCGTCCCGCCGTGGCGGGCGTGTGGGGGCCGCGACCGTTCTTTCAGATGCCTCTCGGGAGTTCATCGTTGCCCGTGGACCCCCTCACCTTGGACCCCCTCCCTGTGGACTCCCTCCCAGCACCGTTCAGGGGTGCGGGGTCGACCTCGTCCGCGGGCTTGCCCTGTTTGGATTGTCCTCCCGCGCTGAGGCGGAAATCCTGGGGCAGCGGGTTCTGGACATAAGGAAAATGGAAGCCGCAGCGCCCGAACTCGGAGAGTTCGGCAAGATTTAACGTATAAATTTCTGTGTGATGCATGCACACATGAAAACCGCTTTCCCAGCGGGCATGGTGTTACTTCCACTCCGTCTCTTCCTCCTCCTTTTCCTGCTCCTCCTCCTGCTCCTCCTCCTCATCCTGAACCTCCGTCTGCTCCTTCCATGCCTGCTCCTGCTTCAACGCCTCCTTCTATTCATCCTCCTCCTCCTCGCCCTCTTCCTCCCACTCCTTCTCCTCCTTCTCCTCGTCTTCGTCCTCCTCCTCCTCCTCCTCCGCATGCTTCCACTCCTCCTCCCTCTCCTCCTCCTCCGCCTCCTCCTCCTCCTCCTCCACCTCGGTCCACTCCTCCTCATTCGCCTCCTCCCCCATCCTTCCACCCTTCCTCCCCCTTCATCCTCCTTCCACTATGCCGTAAAAGGCATATGCAGGGGCCCCCGACGACGGACACCGTTCGGCGAGCTCCTCCCCAAGCCGATTCAGACAGCTCCTTTGATACCAGACGTGTCCCGCATCATGCACAGACCTAGTGTTGCACAGCAACCTCAATGAGACAAGGCCCGTACCCAAGCTGCTTAAAACCACAGTCTCTTGATGCTAGGCGTGCCCCTCCCCCATTCAGAGGCCCCCTCTGCTGCACAGCACCTTCTAGGAAACAATGCCCCTCCCCCTTCACAGGCCCCCATGAGCTGCACAGCACACTCTGGTAGACAAATCCTTCCCCAACTGGAAAGAGCTCTTTGATACGAGACGCGCCCCTCCTTCTGCACAGGCTTCCTCTGTTTCACAGCACCCTTTGTTTGACAGGGCCCCTACCCCCGCTAATCAAACAACGGTGCTAGACCTACCCCTCGCCCTGCACAACACCCTTCATCAGACAAGGCCCGTACCCAAGCTGGTTGAAACAACTTGTTGGTGCTAGACGCGCCCCTCCTTCTACGCAGGCCCCCTCTGTTGCAGAGCACCCTCTGCTAGACAAGCTCCTCAACAAGCCGATGCAATGAGCTCCTTTGGTACCAGATGTGCCCCTCCTCAGTCACAGGCCTCCGCCATCGCACTGCATCCTCTATGAGACAAGGCCCGTACCCAAGCTGATTGAAGCAACATGTCCATGGTGCTAGGCGTGCTCCTCCGTCTTGAGGGGCCCCATCTGCTGCACAGCACCGCCTATGGGTCTATGGGGCAAGGCTCCTCCCCAAGCTGCTTAAAATCAACCCCATGTTGATAGGCGTGCCCCTCACCATTCACAGGCCCCCATCTGCTACAGAGCACCTTCTGGGAGGCAATGCCCCTTCTCCTACGCAGCTTCCCTCTGCTGCACAGCTCCCTCTGCTAGGCAAGCCCCTCCCCAAGCTTATGGACAACGCCGTTCGACACTACACGCGCCCCTCCTTCTGCACGGGCTTCCTCTGTTGCACAGCACCCTCTATCTGATAGGGCCCCTCCCCCCGTACTCAAGCTAGCTGAAACAACCCATTGATGCTAGACGCGCTCCCCCTTCTACGCAGGCCCCCTCTGCTGCAGAGCACCCTCTGCTAGACAAGCTCCTTAACAAGCCGATGCAATGAGCTCCTTTGATACCAGATGTGCCCCTCCTCAGTCACAGGCCTCCGCCGTTGCACTGCATCCTCTATGAGACAAGGCCCGTACCCAAGCTGATTGAAGCAACATGTCCTTGGTGCTAGACGTGCTCCTCCGTCTTGAGGGGCCCCCCTCTGTTGCACAGCACCTTCCATGATGGGGCAAGGCTCCTCCCCAAGCTGATTAACATGAACTCCTTGGCGTTAGGCATGCCCCTCCCCTTCACAGGCTCCCTCCGCTGCACAGCACCTGCTGCTAGGCGAGCTCCTTCCCAATCTCATACGCAACAGTCTCCTTTGATACCAGATGACCCCCTCCTTCTGCACAGGGCGCCTCTGTTGCGGAGCACCCTCTATTAGCAAAGGCCCCCCCAAGCTGTTCAAAACCTCCTTAGTGTTAGACGTGCCCCTCCCCCTTGACAGGGCCCCTCTGCCAGGTCGCAACCTCTCTCAGGCAAGGTCCCTCCCCAAGCTGATTAATCCTAGTCCTTGATGCTAGACGTGACCCTCCTTCCTGCACCAGCCCAGACGAGGCCCCTCCTCCTGCATAGGCCCCCTCTGCTGCGCAGTACCCTCTGCTTGGCGAGCCCCTTTCAAAGCTGATGCTGGAAGTTCCTTTGATACTAGACGTGCCCCTGCTCCTGCACAGCATCCTCTAGTAGACAGGGCCTCTCCGAAACATAGCATCAGAAAGATCATCGGTGCTAGACTTAGCCCTCCCCCTGCACAGGCCCCCTCTGTTGCACAGCACCCTCTATTGGATGAGGCCCGTCCCCTCGCTGATTGAGAAACATCTCCGCGGTAGTAGACCTACCCCTCGCCCTGCACAGCACCTGCCGTGGGACAATCGGAGGCGACGATAGGGGCGAATAGCCCAAGTGAGAGCAATCCATGTATCCAGGGGTGCCGATGATTTATGTCTTCGAAAAGGCTCCCGGGCGAATACGTGTAATGCCCGCCCCTGGGCTATTCGCCCTTATCGTCGCCGCCGAGACAAGGCCCCTACCCAAGCTGGTTGAACTAAAACTCATTGGTTCTAGACGCTTCACAGACGTACCTTCCCTCATGCACAGGCATCCGCCGTTGCACAGCACCCTCTATGAGACAAGGCCCCTCGCCACGCTGATTCAAACGGCATGTCCTTGGTGCTAGACATGCCCCTCCCTCTTAACGGGCCCCCTCTGCTGCACAGCACCTGCTATGGGTCAAGGCCTTTCCCCAAGCTGATTGAAAATCATCTTCTTGGTTCTAGGCGTGCCCTTCCCCCTTCACAGGCCCCCTCTGCTGTACAGCACCCGCTGCTAGGCGAGAACCTTTCCAAGTTTATGCACGAAGCACCTTTGAAACTAGACGCGACCTTACTTCTGCACAGGGCTCCTCTGTTGCAGAGCACCCTCTATGAGCAAAGGCCCCTTCCCAAGCTGATTAGACAACTCCTTAGTTCCAGACGTGCACCTCCCCCTTGAATCCCTCTGCTGGGTAGCAGCCTCTGTTAGGCAAGGTCCCTCCCCAAGCTGATTAATCAAAATCCTTGGTGCTAGACGTGACCTTCCTCCTGCACCGGCGGTCTTTCTTAGACGAGGTCCCTCTTGAAGCTGACTTGTTCAAAAGCTCTGGTGTGCTAGGCGTACCCCTCATCCTGCACAGGCCCCCTCTGCTGCGCAGCACCCTCTGGCACCCTCTGCCAGGCGAGCCAGTCTCAAAGCTTATGTTAACGATTCCTCTGACCCTCCACAGCTCCCTAACCTTGCACAGCTCCCTCTATTAATTCGACAGGGCCTCCCCGAAATATGATATCAGTAGAAAGTTCCTCGGTGTTATAGGCGTACCTCTCCCCGTGCAAGGCCCCCTCTGTTGCAGCACCCTACCTTAGGCAAGGCCCCTCCCCGAGCTGATGAAAACAAACTCAATGGTGCTAGACGCCCCCCTCCTACACCAGCGCCCCCTGCAGGGCAGGAGGATCGAGGATCGAGAATCGAACACGAGGATCGAAAAAGAGAAGGCCGGGCCCCGGGCTCCAACCCAGGCTGGCCCCGGCGACAAAAATTCCTTGTTCCTCCTCCTCCCACTCCTTCTCCTCTCCTCCTCCCACTCCTCCAGCTCCTCCTCCCTCTCCTCCTTCTCCTCCTCCTCCTCCTCCTCCTCCTCCTCCTCCTCATCCTCTCCTCCTCTCCTCCTCCACCTCCTCCTCTTCTTCCACCTTCTCCTCCTCCTCCCCCTCCTCTTTCTCCTCATCCCGCTCCTACTCCTCTCTTCCTCTCCTCTCCTCCTCCTCCCACTCCTCCTCCTCCTCCGCCTCCACTCCTCCTCCTCCTCCTCCTCCTCTCCTCCTCCTCCTCCTCCTCCTTCTCCTCTCCTCCTCCTCCTCCTCCTCCTCCTCCTCCTCCTTCTCCCCCTTCCCTTCCTGCTCCTCCTCCTCCTCCTCCTCTTCCTCCTCCTCCTCCTCCTGCTCCTCCTCCTCCCCCTCCTCCTCCTCCTCCTCCTCCTCCTCCTCCTCTCCTCCACCTCCTCCTCCTCCTCCTCCTCCTCCTCCTCCTCCTCCTCCCCTCTCCTCTTCATCATTAACATCGTTCCACTCCTCCTCCTCCTCCTCCTCCTCCTCCTCCTCCGTCCTCCTCCTCCTTCTCCTGCTCCCTCCTCCTCCTCCTCCTCCTCCTTATCCTCCTCCTCCTCCTCCTCCTCCTCCTCACCTCCTTTTTTATCCCCCTCCTCCTCCTCCTCCTCCTCCTCCTCTCCTCGTTCTCCTTCTCCTCCTTCTCCTTCCCCTCCCTCCTCCTCCCTCCTTCTCTCATCATCATCATCTCATCATCATCATCATCATCATCATCATCATCATCATCATCATCATCATCATCATCATCATCATCATCATCATCATCATCATCATCATCATCATCATCATCATCATCATCATCATCATCATCATCATCATCATCATCATCATCATCATCATCATCATCATCATCATCATCATCATCATACTCATAATCATAATCATCATCATCATCATCAGCATCATTATCATCATCATCATCATCATCAGCATCATCAGCATCATTATCATCACCTTCATGGAGCTGGAGCTGACGGCTGTGGGTCCTCCTCCTTGACATCGCACGGACTCCGATTTGATGGTGAAAGCAGCGTCTGGTCCTCGTTCTCATCCTTCTCCTTCGTCTCCTCCCCTCCTTCCCCTCCTCCTACTCATTCCAGTTATCCCTGTAGCTCTTCCTCGGAGTTTCAATGTCGGTGAGGGTGGTTAACATGTCTTTACGAATACCACTGTCCATCTGGAGAAGTTTACCAACGTTCCTCTGAGCTTTTCCCATGGTTTGCCCAGCTCTTTGAAGCCGACCCCCCTGGGCAATGACCTGGAACACCTGCACCTTGAGCTGCTCCAGACCCTGCTTGAGAGCAGAAACATTGTTCGCTGCGACGTTGTATGTGTTATTCCGAGTTCTGGCCCAGCTTCGTAGCAAGCCAGACTGTTCCAGGTGCACAAGAGTCTCATCATTGCCCATACCCTTCTTCGTCATACCTCCTGCTGCGCCGCTTTCCTCACCACCTCTTGTTCCTCCGTTGGCCCCCATAGCCTGTGACCCAGAATGCTGACCACCAAGGAATGGTGAGATGCGGGATGTACTGCAGGTTTGCGCAGCGGGTGTAGGCGAGTGACAGTGTTTAGACCGTGTCCAGCGATGACAGTTCTTGCGGCAGCCACACTGCCGGCCTCGTTACGGTCGGGACTTTTTTATGTAGCGTGTCGTTCTGGCCCACCGCGCTGTGGAGCGACACGCCATCCACCCGCAATGCATAGCGGGTCGCTGGCGCCGCCAGGGCGACACGCTATCCATCCAAAAGCTCCAGACCGTATCCTCTTCCCCCTCGTCGACAACCAATCACTGCCCTACTCATCCTGGCTCAGGCCCACCCTCTGTACCGCCTGGTGACGGCCACCGCGCTGCCGCAGGCCACCGTCCCCCGAAGCGGTGGGCCCGGGCTCGATCCGCCCCCCGGCGGCAGCCTGACTGGGAGCTCGGCTCGTTTGAGGCGCACGGGTGAGAGAGGGGAGCGAGGAGGAGAAGGAGGAGGAGGAGGAGGGGGAGGAGGAGGAGGAGGAGGAAGGGGAAGAGGAGAGGATGAGAGGAGGAGGAGGGAGGCGGAGTAGGGAGGAGGAGAAGAAGAGAGGAGGGAGGGGAGGAGGGAGGAGGAGGAGAGGAGAGGAGGGGAAGGAAGAAGAGGAGCATGAGCAGGAGGCGGAAGGGCAGGCTGGGGAGGAGGAGGAGCAGCAGCAGGGCGGAGACAGGACAGGAGGAGGAGGAGGAGGAGGAGAAAGAGGAGGAGAAGCTGAGGAGATGAGGAGGTGAGGAGGAGGAGGAGAAGAAGGATGAGGAAAGAGAAGGGAGGAGGTGGAGGAGGGGGGTATAGGGAGGAGGAGGAGCACAAGGAAGGAAGGGGGGAAAGAGGAGGATCAGCAGCAGCATGGGGTGGCGGACCTTGCCAGGGCTGGATAGACAGCCAAGGAGAGTACGTAAGCTGCTGAAGGCGGTAGGTTCTCAGCGTACGTTATCCAGGGCAGCCCTTGTGAGGGGTGGTTGCTTGAACTTCTTTCGCCGTACACTTGAAAGTGGGGCGGAGCTGACTTCGCCATCACAAGGTTTCGCACTTCCACAGAACTGGTGCCCCTGTTGGACCGCAGGGCACGTCAAACAGTCAGTTTTGAGGGCGCGGGCCCTTCAATGGAGGGCCCGCCAGATGGTGAAGTCTTCCAGGGGATGGGGTGCGTTGCACGATAGAGGGATACGAATCAAGAGCGTTGGCTCAGGGCAGTGGGCCCACGGCTTAACTCCGTACCAGTGTGGGTTCGATTGTAGGGGGGGCACACAATGGGCGATGCCGCAAAAGGAGGTGAACCCTTTCATGGGGAAAGTGTGATGGGAGCTCCTCGAGCTTGAGGATTCGAGCCGTGAGGATGCGGGACGCACCAAATGTGGCTTAAGAGCAAAATCGTCTGAAGCGTTCAGTTGCGCGGGTGTCGCACGGGAGAGAGAGAGAGAGAGAGAGTGGATAGACATATGTGTATATATACACAAGATTGCATTAGCGCTTCGCGCCATGCACCTTGTCCCAGACGCTTCTCGGAAAAGCAATAAGTCATCGCGTGTTTCAGCAGAGGAGGCGTCGAGGTCTGGACGGGCGACTGGCTCCTTTTCTGCTATCCCTGGACCGCTGACACTGCGGTCGCCCGATGGGCTTGCACGCCTGTGCGCAGAAGTGGGGAGGGAAGGGTGATTTTTTCACGCGCGAATGTGCTGGCACACGACGAAGCATCAAACGGTTGCGATGGCACTGTCTACGAACGGGGAACGGGAAGGGAGCAGGTGGAGGGGGGGTTCAAGGGGCGGAAGGGGTGAAGAGGGGGGAGAAACGGGGAGAAGGTCCAGAGGAAGGAGCGGGCGATCCGAGCGAACTCGTCCAGAGTCTTCGGGTGCGAACCACTCGTTTCCATGACAACGACGACGCCGACAACGAAGACGACGACGACAACGACGACGACGACGACGACGACGACGACGACGACGACGACGACGACGACGACGACGACACGCCATCGTCTTTTACAACAGGGACAAATTAAACAGTGGAACATGTACGCGGCTGGAGGGCAGCCCATTGTTTCAACCTGACGAGTAGTCGCTTCCTGAATGCCTGGAGGGGTCCTGGACGCTTGTGGGGTTTCTGAGGCCCTTTCGAACCACCGTCCTGCGAACTACGGCATCGTGGAGTTTAAGAGAACTGCTGGAAGCTATATTGGAACGGTGTGGGCTCGCGTTTGAGCTCCTGGTGACTATCCGGACCAGAAGGCTTCTTTTGGGGCTGTCTTGGGCAGTCTTGGGGCCCTCTTGGGCCGTCCCGGAATCCTCTGGTGGCCGTTTTGGGAGGCCGGGCCGGCCATGGGGCCTTTCGGGGGCCCTTTTGGGACACTCTTGGGGGCCTCCTGTGGCTCTGTTGGGTCTCTCTTGGGAGTTCTCGGGGCCCTCTAGGGCCCCTCTTGGGCCGCCTTGGGCTTCTCTTAATCCGTCTTGGAGCTCTTTTGGGCCGCCTTGGTCCGCTCATAGAGGCCTCGGAGGCCGTCCTGGGGCGATCTTGAGAGTCTCTAGGGATGCCGTGGACGCTGCGAAAGCGGAAAAAGCTAATATCTTCAAAAGCGTACGTCTCCTCAGGGAATGGGCGATTTGGGGCTCTTAGGGGTCCCTTTTGAGGCCTCTTGGACCGTCTCGGGGGCCTCGTGGGCCGTCTTGAAACCATATTGGATCCTCTTTGAGCGCTGATGGGCCGTCTTGGGGCTCGTTTTGGGCCCGTGAGCTCCGATCGTCCAGGGCAACCAACTGCCCGGAAGGCCGCCGGGATTCCGAAAGGGCGTCCAGGGCGCTCGTTGGGTGGAGGGCAGGGGCGTCTGGGGTGTCCTGGGGGGGGGTCCGATTTAGGGGGGGGGGGTCCGGGCAATAAAAACATAAGAATAGGAAGATGTGTATATATGTATATATATGTGCATATATATATATATGTGTAAATGTGTGTAAAGAGGGGAGATGCAGACAGAGAGAGAGAGAGAGAGAGAGATTACACAAACAACTAGACATACATACATATGTATACATACATGTGTGTATAAACAGAGAGAGAGAGAGAGAGAAACAAAAAAAAATGTGAATTTCAGTCATCGAGACCCTCGTCTGGTCGAAACTTTGGACAGCGTGCTCTGAGTGAGCAAGGTGGGTGGCCTCAGTGTGGAGCCTTGAATCTCGGCAGTGCCAGGTGCGCTCCAATGGCGGTAGATGAATCGTCGCTTATGGTGTTCGCACTTGCTGCTTGAGCTTGGGCCTGGCCCACGAGGGCCCGGTGGG
>CAUYUJ010018244.1:0-5000 GCA_963575745.1 Prorocentrum cordatum | reverse complement strand
ACTCGCATTTGTCAACTGCTGGCACCTGTTGCAACTCCACATCTGGCCTCGCTTCCCGAATGCATGCTCAGAGGCCTTGACCGCGCGAGCTGCTCTGGAATGGGCTGGCCGTCTGACCAGTGAGCGACATATAAAACACGGGGGCGTCTTCACGGACATTTGCGCATAAGCTGCCCGCGTAAGGTCGCGCGCGGGCGCCTTAGTTTCCAATGTAGCTTGCCGCGCTGGCGGCCCGCGTGAGCTGCCGCGTAAAACCGCTATGTCATCTCGCGTAAGACCCGTTTGTCTCCCGTTGCTCACATGCATCGGGCCATGAGTTGCGACGCCCTCCCTCTTGGAGGTCCCCCTCCTGGGCACCCTCGAGAGACCAGAGCAGCATCCGTGCCACATGGCAGCTGCGGATGAAAGGTCTTGCCAGGAACATGTCTGCGTCGGTTGGCCTTGACGGAAGTTGCCGGCTCAATGCGTGCTGGGAAGCGAACGCGTTTCTCGAGGTCATTGATGCCTTGTGGGCAATTGTAGACGTCGGAGACCGTTGTTGCAGCATCCAGGTGTACCAGGAAGCTGGAGACGCATGCCGCGGCCAGCCTGGGCGGGAGCTGGCGCTCGGCCCCTCCGGGGCCAGGCACGCTGGGCCTCCACGGGTGCATCCAGCAGGTGGCCTCCGGATGCTGCGCGCGTGAGTCCAGGAGGAGGACGAGGAGGAGGGGGGGGAGGGGGAGGAGGAGGAAGAGGAGGAGGAGGAGGAGGAGGAGGAGGAGGAGGAGGAGGAGGAGGACGACGACGAGGAGGACGACGAGGACGACGAGGAGGAGGAGGGGGAGGGGGAGGAGGAGGAGGAGGAGGAGGAGGAGGAGGAGGAGGAGGAGGAGCAGTCGGTCTGAACGCGCTTCGCCGCCCGCGGCTTCCTCGCCCACTCCTCGTCTGCCCTTCTCTCCTGCGCCCAATGATCGCAGGCCTAGAGGTTGACACCAACACCAGTATCGGCGCTGTTCCTCCACCGAGGGAAGCAGATCCCGATCTCGGTGATGGTGATAACATTCGGGCTTCCAAGGTGGCCGAAACATTACCACCAGCACCGAAATCTAAGATCATCTCCCCACTGTGGAGGCAGCCCCCTGTCTTGCTGTCGGTGCCCATCTCCGGGCCTCCAAGCTGAGGCCCCGAAGCGTCTTGCGGCTGCCCCTGCCGGGTTTTGGACCCAGGTCGCCGCTGACAGCAGAAGTGCCCCGCTGCACGATCGCTGAAGGCCCGCAGCGCGCGTGCCATGCTCTGGACCGGGCCGGCTGCCCGACAGGCTGCCCCGTGGCCCGCTCGGCCAACCCGCTCGGCAGCCGCGCAGCCGAGGCGCCGAGCGGGGCTCCGCGGGATCGGCGGCGCCGCGCCGGCGCAGCCGGAGCGACCTGCCCTGGTCCGAAGAGGGTCCCACGCGCGGTCCGTGGGATTCGGGTCGCTGTCCGAGGACATCTCGGGCGACCGGGGCTTCGGAGGCCCCAAGACCGCGCGGTGAATCGACCAGGAGAGAACGGCATCATTCAGCAGAAACTTCTGGCGCTCCGCGCGGATTTCTTGGATCTGCGCTGGGCCCCCCTGGCGGCGCCTCTGGCGCCGCCCCTGGCGCACTCCGCGCTCCAGGGAAGGGGGTCCGGCGCAGATCCGAGAAGTCCGTGCGGACCGCCAAAAGTCTGTGTTGGTGCCGCTTTCTGTTCCTCGAGTGACGGACTGCGCCGTAAGGTCTCCTGGGATGTCGAGGGCACCACGCGGTGCGTCACCACACCGTTTTTCGGCGGCGGGCCCAGGGGGGAGTGAGCGTGGGCAGGCCTGCTCGGAAGTCGGCGGGGCTGCTCAGCAGCCCTCGCGCCCTCCGGGAGGCCGTCTCTGTCTCCGTCTTCGGAGGAGGCTCGGGAGGGTTCCCTGGGGGCGCGAGGGCTTCTGAGAAGCCCCACCGCCGCCTGAGCAGGTCTGCCCCCTCTCACCCATCCCCCCCGGGGCTCGCCGCCCCCACCACTCCTCCTCCTCTCCTCCTCCTCTCCTCCTCCTCCTCCTCCTCCTCGTCCTCGTCCTCCTCCTCCTCCTCCTCCTCCTCCTCCTCCTCCTCCTCCTGCCTCTCTCCCACGCCAGCTCCGTCTCCCCTCCCGCCGGCACGTCCGCGGCCGCTCTTTTCGACGGCGAGAGGCGGCTCACGCCTTTTCGTCCGAGTGGAAGTGGGCCCACTGGTCCACCAGGCTGCCCGTCCTACGCTCCCGGATTTCCTGAGCTCGCTCCCAGCGGTCCTCGAGGCTGATTCGGAATGGACTCCCAGCGCCGTGCCTGGCACTGTTCAGATGGCCCTCCACGAAGGCCACGTCGCCCGACGTGCTCTCAAGCATCAGACAAGACACCAGGGGATCCGAGCGAGGGGCCGCGTGCTGCCTGCGGAGGGGGGGACCGCCAGACCAGCCACCGTCTGCCAGCTGCCTGGGCCGTCCGGGACCAGCGCGGCGACTGCTGTTCCACGGCGCCGTCCACGAGGATCATCCGGGTGCGTTCCCCCCGGACCGTACCCGAAGATCGTCAATGACGCACCCCTCCTTGCAATTCTAGGAGTCTCCTGGAGTCCGAAGCTCCCCTCGAAGCAGGGAGAGTGGCGGTACGCACTGACGGCACGCATCTCGGCCAGACTGTGGGCTCAGAAGTTTTGTTGGGTGGCCGCGCTCGGAGCCAGGCCATCGATCTTCGCACGGTCAGGGAGGTTGCAGTTGCACGGGCACTGCCAGATCCGATGCAGCAGTGTCTCCACATGTCGGCCCCACCGATGAGCACATCGCGCTGCTCTCCACCGCGTATAGCTGTATAGCAATGGGCCGACTTCCTCGCGCGAGGCCATTGTCCCCCGGCCACTCCGTGGAGGTTCGTCCCCCGCGGAGGTCGAAGTCGGCCTTAACCCTGGCAGGACCCCACCCCCCGGAACAATGACATAGAAGGCCGCGCCCCCCGACAGGTCCTGGACGTCTTCGCCCGCTACATCTCTGCCGAATGCTACGCCGGAGATCCTCCAAAACTTCTACGACGCAGCCGGCGTCTTTGAAGTGCTCGCCGCCGAAGCTCGAGATGCGCCAACCGCGCACACCTGCGCTGGTCGGTCTGGCCCAGCAGACGGCTGAGGTCCCATCCCAGCCCACCTCCAACAAGGCGGCCTGCAAGGCTGGAATCGGGCCCTTCACGATCCTCCAGCGACGACTGCCTGCCTTGGTCAACTTCGCTCGAATGCAAGGCCACATCAGCTTCACCCGTCTGTGAATGGCGGCTCCGCTATTCTGCCACCAGCTGCCTTGGGAGTTGGAATTCAGGGTCCTTCAAGCACAAACGTCGAGGTCCGACACCTCCCTCCACTGGTGTCTGATGTTGTTGCCGCCGCTTGTCGCCGAAGACGAAGGATTTGGACGGCGCCACGCCGAAGGCGTAGTGGCCTCAGAGGGCCCAGGGGCTCACGCCCGTAGCCCTGAGACCCTCCGCATCCTCGCCCGCGTACTCTCCTTTCCCCCGCGGCCGTATCAAAGCCAAGATCAACGCCGTGGGACTCGCAAAGTATCAGAACTCCTCGCCTCTTGGGGCGATCTTGGCGCACGCTTGGGTGAGTCATGAACTTGTTCCCGCAACAGGAGAAGCATAAGGAAAAGTGCCCAGTGTGTACACCTCTACGCCTCCTTCCCCACACGCCTCTGCCTGCTTCGCGGGCGCGATGCCCTCTTTGCTTTCACGCCTCTGTCTGCTTCGCGGGCGCTGCGATTCCCTGGCGGTGCGGTCGGAGGGGCCGCTGGCACCACAGCCGCCTGGCTACACAGCCGCCGCCGCGGAACGCACAAACCTCCCCCACACCCTGGTGGAACCCCCACGGCGGCCCCCAGTCCTTATTTCGGGAACCCCACGCCTGCTTCGGCGCGTGAGGGTTCCCTTGGCGGGACTGGGCCGTTGTTCGGGGTTTCCTGTGGGTAGGGGGAGAGACCCTCCCCCCGCGTCCCCAGCGCCACTGTCACAGTGGGACCCCCGCTCCGCGGCCCTCTGCCCCGAGCCCCCCCGCGTCCCCAGCGCCCCAGTGGGAGCCCCGCCCATTGCCCCCTCCGCCACGAACGCTTTCTTCTCTTGCACAGGGTGTCTAGAGCTCCGACCACTTTATTCCGCGTCGCGACGCACACCCCCTCCTCGCGCACCACATCACCACCTCCCCTCCCCCAGTGGGGGCCCCGCCCAGTGCCCCCTCCGCCACGACCACTTTATTCCGCGTCGCGACGCACACCACTTCCCCCACCTTGCCCCGCGCGACCCCAGCGCCCCAGTCGGCCCCCCGCCCCATGCCGTCTCCGCCCCGACCAGTTTATTCCGTCTCGCGACTCACTCCAACAACTCCCCCCCCCCCTCCCCCCCCCCCCCGTGTCCCCAGCGCCAGAGTGGGACCCCGCGCCGTGGCTCTTTGCCCCGAGCCCCCCCGCGTCCCCAGCGCCCCAGCGGGAGCCCCGCCCACTGCCCCCTCCGCCACGAACGCTTTATTCCGCGTCGCAACGCCCCCCCGCCCGAACGCTTTATTCCGCGTCGCGACGCACAACCACCTCTCCCACCCTTCCTCCCCGCGTCCCCAGCGCCCAGTGGGAGCTCCGCCCCGTGCCCCCCCCCTCCGCCCCGACATGTCATTCCGCGTCGCGACGCACGCCACCATCCCCCCTCTCCCCCATACGTCCCCAGCGCCCCAGTGGGGCCCTGGTCGCCCCCCTTCCCCCCGCATCCCCAGCGCCAGAGTGGGACCCCTGCCCCGCTGCCCTCTGCCCCGAGCCCCCCCGCGTCCCCAGCGCCCCAGACGGGGCCCCGCCCACTGCTCCGCCGCGAACGCTTTATTCCGCGTCGCGACGCACACCACCTCCCCCACCTCCCCCTGCGTCCCCCGCGACCCAGTCGGGGTTCCGCCCCCCTTCCCGGTCCCCAGCGCCCCAGTTGGACCCCCGCTCCGTGGCCCTCTGCCCCAAGCC